>JAPDSC010012123.1:255792-301811 GCA_026290005.1 Latrodectus geometricus | reverse complement strand
TTGTATATTCACTATTTAACTAGAAAATAGGAAATTATCAAGGAATTTTCTCTTCGAAAAAATACCGTGCGTAAAATTAAACTATTCAATTATTTTTTGATATTGATTTCGAGAAACGTTTTCCTTAATATTTAGATATCTTGAAAAAACTAGGAGCCTGTTTTTATCCATTATTTTTATAGAATATTTAAAAAATTACCATTAGTGATCGATAGTATTAGCATCCCATTTATCTGTCTTATTGAAAGAAGCAGTTAAAATTTTCAACTGTAATTTAATTGAATAAAATTTATCAAAACATTAGGAATTTGATTATATAGGAATTATAGTTTCAATACTGCCTAAAATATTTATTCAATAAAACCATATTGTTTGAATGAAACACTTGACTGCTGAATGTGAAACATCTAATTTGCAAGGTCGAGAGTTTTCTTATGCTGAAAACCGCAAATTTTGTCACATGAGATAGAGCAACAATAATACATTCCAAGATGATGACTTCTTATTCGAAACATGACTATAAGGAAATTTCTTGCTATTATTTATAATATCATTTCTCAAAATAACTCACTTCAATAAAATACTATTTAACAGTAGGAAATGAAATGCAATAAAAATAGACAAGTTGTATTTCGAAAATTCATAATTAGCTATTCATAGCAGTATTTTAAAGAATTCCAGACATATTTTCAGTCAACTTTTATGAAATATTTACTGTCACGTATTAATATATACTATCTCTCTTTAATAATATACCTTTATAGTGTCATTTAAAGAAAATAATCTTGATATTGAATAAAATCTATTCATTTTATATGTTGTTTGAAAATTCTTATTTCTTGAAAATTTTTTATAAACAACATTTATAGTTGCAGAAAACAGTGTAAATTATGTATAAATTATGATTTAATTTTTCAGTAGTTTTATTTTGTCCTCAATGGTTTTTCTACTTTTTGTTCTTTGTCTGTCGACGAATTTAGTCAAGCTTCTTTAAATCTAAATTTATTGTTTTCTTTATTATAAAATAATAATCTATTTTTCAAAAATTTCATTTTTAATTAGTTGCATATGTTCTCGTATGAAAAGAAATGATGAATTCACAGTGTAAGAAAAAAAATTGCTAATTTATAAGATACAATTCAGAAATATTTGAATTATGCTTTACTGATGCCACACTTCAATGTTTATTTCTAAAATATCATTTACTAAGAAAAAATATTCTAAGCAATTTAATCATTTGCACTTATCCAATCAGTATACATTGTATTATGTTTTTAAAAAAGGAAGGAATTTTCTCCTAAAACATAAGTTTCTTTGCAGAAAACAATTTATAATAAACAAGTATGAAATAATCAATCAATAATTTTAATTATGTTTGCAAAGTTTTATCTGAGACATTGTTTACTATTCAATTATTAAATTTCTTCAAATATCTTATAAAACTTACTTTTTGATTGATCATAATAGCCGTTTTCTAGTTATTTAAATTACGGATTCCAATTATATGAATCAAAAATCTCAGTCTATTAGTTTGTTAGAAAATAAAATTTTAAAAAAATAATTGTATACACTGTGTTAAATAAAAAAGAATCATTTTTTAACTTGTATCAAATTTGGTCCCATAAAACTTTGTGAAGGGAGAAGTAATCTTGTAGAGTTTCTCAACAAAAATTGAAGAATTTTGAAACTGTTGCAAACTGAGTTTTTAACAAGAAATTATTGATCATCACATCTTTTATATCTTGTAGTACAAGAGAGAAAATTCTTTTTAAAAGCTTATATCTTTTAACTTGGAAAATAAACAAGAAAATGAAAATTTTATTTATTATAAATGAAAAAGAAATGATAGGGGTTACCTGTGAGAAAAAAGCAAATTGGTTTTGTTAAATTTTTGTGAAGTCAACCGAAAAGCAAAGAATAGAAATCACTGATCTTCACACAGAAACAATAGAAGTCTCCAAATAAAAATTTATTAATTTCTTTTATTTATGTGAGAATGCGATTAAATTAATATTTTAAAATAAATAATAGTTTTTCTTTAATGTACGTGGTATTTTTTCTCCTTTTGGTACAATGCCTTAGTAAATTTTTAATAAATAAAAGTTATTTACTTAAACAATTCCCGTTTACTCAGAAAATAATTCCAAAATATCTAGTAATTTTTTTTCTAATTTTTAAATTTTGAATTTTTCTCTATTTCTTGTAAACATTAATAGAAATCAACCAAAAAAAAAAAAAAAAAAAAAAAGAGAGTCACAGATCAGATATCGATTTTTAGACTGACACTGTTTGCTAAAGTTCCAATCCTTTAAATGTTTCATACCTTTTTTCTCGAAACTTAGTTTGGCGATCACGTTAGGGATGCATAACGTCATTCAACTATTGTTTTAATTATAAAAGCAAAATAATCAAAAGGTAGTGATAAAATGTTTTTCAAAACTACAGACAATTAAATCCGAAAGAGATTCAAATGAAACGTTTCGAAGTTAAGAATTTTTTTCCGTATGTTAAAGCATCTTTTATAAATTTCACTATTTTCCATATATTAAAAATTCAATCTTAATAATTTAATTGTAAAATAATTTATACGATAAAAAACTTGAATTATACATCTTTTTTTTTTAATCTTACTAGGAGTATTCTAGTAATTTTTTTAAATGAAACAAGTCAAAACAATAAATTTTTTAGAAATTCTATTTTCTTTATTAAATACCAAACGAATAATTTTCAAAAGAACAATGATCGCTTTTCCAGGGGATGCGACAGTTATAAATTTAGAATATTTTAATTTCCAAAAAATTTTAACTAGATCTATTAAATTCTAAATCCAAAATTTCATCTTCCATCAAAACGAGAATTGATTTTAAATAAACGAGAAAGATATCTGATACACACATATCAAAATTTTGTCTTTTTTTTAAGAATTTCGATATGCTTCTTCATATGTATTATATGTATGTCTTTTCGACATTTTTCAGCAAAGCTCATTAAGGGCGTTTCATAGTTTTAATTCACTGAATACTAAATTAATTGGAAACATCAACGTCTTATTCAAACTGGAAATTACTTTGTTGGATACAAATAAAATTGTTCAAGCAGAAATGGTCATAAGATTAGTATAAAGAAAAGGAATATTTTTGTTTCCAAAATTAGGTTTTTCTTAAAATTTCGAATTTTATAACCGAGAATTATTCTCTATGTGAGTACAATCTTTATATGTATCCTATTTGGGGCTATATAAATAGGATGACATGTATCCATTTTGATTTTTATTATACCTAAGGAGTTTCATCGCTATTATTCTGGATTTGTTTCGAATAAAATACATTTTCTCGATTTAAATAGTTTAACGAATATTTAAATCGAAAATACTTAACGAAATATTTTCTATTTTAAAAAAAATTTATTTAATTTAAAAGAAAATTTTATCAAGTTATTTAATATTTTCTAAAAAAAATAACTTATGGAATTTTATCTTATTTCAATAGAATTCATCAGCTTCAACGTATAAGATAAATGTGGTTGAAATGAAGATTAGGGATGCTTTTCAGCTAGTTACTGCCTCCTCTAGTCAGAACACTAAGCCAATGTTTATAAACATCTCTCGTTCCGTGGAGTTAAACTCTCTGGAATTCTCACGGTCATTTCTCTAATCGTGTTCCCTCTTGGCCATATGTCTTCCCTCCCCACCAGCCCTTTTCTCGGAAAAGCGGTCCCTCTTCCACCTTTTGCTGGAGGTCCGGGGTAGGCCTGGTCTCATTACGGGGCTGAATACCAGTTTCTAGAGGGCAAATAGAAAAACGTAAATAAGTATGGACAAGGGCATTTCAAGCCTGGTGGTAACTGTTGCTAGGGCTGGAGATGACCAAGGGCAAGTTCACCTTCGAAGATGTTATTCTGTTCGGACTTCAATAAATATCGATTTATTTTTTCTGGTGAAAGGAAAGCTTTCAAGATAAAAGTGAATAATAAGTGCATTTTTCTTTTGTTTGGAAGAATATACTGACTAAGAAATCTGTAGAATATATTTGCTGTCAAAAATGCTTTTTAGAAGATTAAGTAATACGCAAATGGCTACATATTCTCAAAAGCTATCTTTTTATGAAACTTTGCAAGTTCATGGATCTTTTCAAGGAAAAATTGCTAGTATTCTATAAAAAATATAAATAAAGCTAATGTCGTAAGAAACAAATAGTAAAAACTAAACTTTCTATTCTTTACGATTATCTTTTGCTTTTGTTGATATTGTAAGAATTTAGCCATTTAGTTTCTTCAAGCATCAATTTGAAAGTGATTAATAGTTACGAGATCTGTGATTATTTGATGAACCAATATTCTTAAAATCTCAACCCTTATATTTTATAAATGCATATTTGTATTTCTTCAAATATAAATAAAATACTAATTAAAGAAGTTCTGAAATAGATGCTTATTCTGAGATTGAATGTAGGTATAATCAGTCCATACGTGTATATTAAAAGTATAATTTGCTTAAACATTTCCAATAAATATTAAGGAATTAAGATACTTTTATTCTGATTTTTTTGTCTTTCTTTTTTATTATTACCATACAACCCTATTTATTCCAACTGTATTCTTGATTTTCATTATAAAATTTTATAATTCAATGAAATATGTGTGTAACTTTACTTAAATACAGGATATCATATATGTATCTTCGGATGTATATATATATATATATATATATATATATATATATATATATATATATATATTTATCATATATCGCTCTTTGTTTACTAACTTACTGTTTTGTCTTACCAACTGTAAAAATTAATAAAATTATTTTTGGACCAATTTCTTGAATTTCAAAATAAGACAAAAATAAAATAGAATAAATTCCAAAAAGTATACAGACAATGAGCAAATTTTAGTATGAACAATTTTATATTTTCTTGCCCTAATCATGGGTAAATATTAGATACTACAAAATTTTCTTATTTCTAAACTTTTATATGACTGAACTAAATACTTTAGTTATATTTTTCTCCCGGCCATACATTGATTACATTATAAAAATTCAACCCCCCTATATCTTGCTTGCCCAATTAAATTCCCAATTAAAGATTTTGAACAATCCCATTGAAATTCTATCGGAATAACTCCTACACAGTACCTACCTTGAGGACTTTATATACTTGGGACAAAAGAAGAAATACCTAAACCGAGGGATGAAGTGGAAGTACCTATAAAAACAGAGAATATGATTTCCCATTATTCAATCAGGATCAAACTTGAGACCTTTCAAATCAGTGAATGTGCTATACTGCCTCAAGACTATCGTGAATCTAAATGACGTAGTTTTTATAAAATTAAGACAGAGATCTCTCACAGAGGCTAAATTTAAACTAAAACATCTACAAAAGCTATTACCAATGATGATCCAAAGAAATATTAAGATATACTGCAATATGTAATAGGTAAAATACAATGATATTAGTTATTTAGGATTTTTCATTCATATTGTTTGACTGAATAATTAATGTATTCAACATTCCCAATCTGAAAAAAGCGTCTATCGGAAAACATATCATACTTACAAACAACAATTTCGATCGAATATGGAACTTCTCATTCTGAAGAATAAATTCAGTCATAAAAATAATTTATTGTTTAAAGAATTTAATCACAGATTATACCATACACAATTATTTGTACCATTCAGTCAATCTAATTCTATAGCATAGAAATGCCCATTGTTTTGAAAAGTATCATTTGACAAATGAATATGGGTTAAATTATTTTTTATTTACCAAATTAAGAACAGGAATCTAAAAGTATGCTATTATTTTAACACCTATGATCCAAGTAATTTGTCTGAGGTAGTGAGAGACTTACGTCAGTCTTCCTTCCTCATATAACAGGCAATATCTTACGTGATACTTGAAAAGACATTTCACTCAATTTCACGCGTTCTTTCAAGGCAGACCCATCCTTATTTCCAAGAAGAACGGAATGCCCTCTCCGCCAACAAGTGTCAACATTATCTGAAGTAAGGGACCACCGAAAAGTTTAAGACCCTACTCTGGTTGCTTCCTTCTATCTTCATAGGCCCCCCTTCCCACTCTAAAGCAATCGCCGCCCGCATCTCCTCTGCCTATTTATGAGCCGATCTCATGGTTGAAGCTGGAATAAATGTAGGAGCTGTTTTTTTAGAGAGGAACAGATATTTTCTGAGAATTCTTTCGGGGGTCGCGCAAATATTAACTAATGCTGTGCATTTGAAAGAAGCTTCCTGCCATGCTTTTAATCGGATAATCAAAATTATATTGCTTCTAGGTAGTGAAATTAAAATTATGACCTTACTTTTCTTATTATTTTTACTTCGATATTTCTATTATTCTTACTTAAGCTGTAGCAAGAATAAATTTGGATTTCTGTAAATGAGATTTCTCTACAAACATTTTTAAAGAATTACTGACTGAAATAAGAATATGAGGAAGACTCCAGAATTTGGTGTCTATATCTTATGGAGAAATACGGGTTATTCCCCTTCTGATAATCAAGATCTCTGGAAGAGAGACCACAGTTTCATTAAAAATATCATTGTATCAAATTCTACATTCTCAATCATTTGATTCCAATTTATTTGAGTGAAACGAAGATAGCATAATTTCCTTTCTAATTGTTTACATTTTCAATGAAATATTGTTCTTGCATATGAGCCTAGGGCATGAAGATATTTTGGGGTCCCACCACAAACACTAAGATTTTTAAAAATACATTTACTGTTCTTGTGAAAAATTATTGAAAGAAGTATGAATAAAAAAACACTTTACTGCTTTATCCTAAGATCATTAATCAACTTTCCAGCGACTAAGTTAAAATTCGAATCGCAGATTAAGACCTGTAGGGCAATTTCCCTATTGAGTGATACATATTTTCGCTTATATGTCATTTAAAAAATGGCATACAAACTACATGCATGATTCACATAAAAACTCATTAAAAACCATTAGATTTTTTTTCCATTGCAATCAGCAACATTTTTGGAATATATATTTTATCATGTTTCATCAATACAAATTACAAAATAATTTAAGGACATCAAATACGTAGATATTTAAAAATGGTAAAAAAAAAAAAAAAATTCTTAAATGAATTCTGTTGTCCTTTTTTTTTTTTTTTTTTTTTTTTTTTTTTTTCTTTTTTAATATCAAAGTATACGGAATATTTCTCATTTCGATGTTGGAAAAAAGATTTGCAAGAAAACTGAAATAATTTTCTATCTTTCTTGATTAAGGTTTTTCAAAGCGAACTGTTTATGTGTGTCCTCAGTTATACTTCTTAAGTTGACGTGTGGTTGAATCGAAATAAACTTGCTCATAATCTGGTTTTATAGGTTGATGTACAAAACCTATTGCTTATTCCATTCCAGGAAGATCTCTCTTTCTGAGAAAGCCATAAAATGACAAATTCTCCCTCGCATCCATATATTTTATGTGGCTTCTTAAAAGAGATCCTTTTCTATGCATGCATCTTTAGGTAAGGGTTTAGTTAACAGCTTTCCTTCAAGTATCCATTCTCAAAGAAATGTTTGCTTGATGAAGACATAAAATTTATAAGTACTTTGGTAAACTAACTTGTATGGAAGTTTGTGGAAAATATTGCAGTTTTATATAATGGATTCTAAGATCTATACTATATAAATATATATACAAAAAATATACTTTGTGAAAAGTATGTATTTTTCATACATTTAAAGTTGGTGCCTTATTATAGAAAAATTAGTGCATCATTTGCCGCTAAACTCATGCTAAGTATTACTGTTATATAGAAACTATATATTACATAGAAACTTCATCTAAAATGGTGATTCAATGATTTTGTAGCCAGTTAATGCGTGGACAAATATCATAAAGCTGCTAAATGGATTTTTAAGGCATTCTTCTTAATGTGAATTGATTTTAAGGAGAGTTTTTTTTAATCTACAGAGCATTACAATTGATGAATAGGTATAGAATGCTCCTATTCATTAATTTAAATTTTAGTTTATGAAGTATATTGTAATGGAAACGTAGAATTTATACAATCTTAAAATTATATGTACATAATCACTGATATTGAGCAATAATATTTTAGAAGAGATGTAAAGATATGCCAAATGTGTGTAAATGTACTTTTAGAAGAAGTAAACAAGCAGAATTATCGATAAAAAAGCTTGATTGCAGAATCGATCGAACTGGAGGGAAGAAATAGCTGTAGCAGAGCGTTTTAATTTTGTGAACATTTATCTTTGAATTACGTAGGCATCCCTGCATAATTCTTTTTTAACTGAATGGTCATTCCTACTAAAAAATATTGTTATTAACTGTTGTGGATTTTTAAATGATTAGAATTCTGATTTAAACTGCCTAAGACAGAATATTCGAATATATCTAACGAAATATTCTACAGGAAGATGACATTTATATGAAACAACTGATGTTGATAGGATTTAAAAACTGAATATTTGACTTTAATTAAAATTTCTATGATAAATAGTTGCTAGAAAGTGAATGAAATGGAAATTTTAAAATAAATTACATTTGGGAGCCTTAAAAATATGGTGCAAAAAACAAAAGTTTCATGGTATAACAGTCCTCTCAAATAAAGTACCATAGGAATATTTTGTAAGATAATGCGTACTCTTTTCTGTCTTACATTAACTTTGATATTTAATGTAAATAAGAAGTATGTGTCAAAATACTTCAAGCATTTTCAGTAATTTAAAAATAAATAGAAGTTCATAGTTTAAAAATAAAAAAACACTTTATTACTTAAAATTTATCTTTTGAGGTGTGACGAAGGCTCTATTAAAACTTTTTTCCCCCTACTATTAGTTCCGGGTGCATATTTCGCAGCAATATAAAATAAATCATAACAACGTTATTGCTATAAAAATTATGTAACAAAAGAAATGCTGAGAGGGAAAAAGCTACTTAATCCTTTCCGCTGCTCATTGGCTGTTCGGCACTTGATCACTTTGCGTATTGAAAATGCTATGTAATAATAGCATCAACTCCTATTACTTGCAAGGGAAAAAAGTTTTTGCCGTATTCAAATGGTCGTGGTTACCATCTTGGGAACAAAGGAAGGGAGCTTGCTTGCTTTCGAGGCCATCGTATTTCCAATCAATCAAATGGGAAACCAAGTGGGAACCTTGGCCCAAGGCCAGGGTCTCGGAGCCCACGCCCCCATCTGCCTTTTGTTAAGCAACCGGTTCATCGGCCATGTCCAAATGCTCCAACCCAATCGAATTAAACTATTCATTCAAGTTCATATACTGTGCAAATGCAATTCCAAGCAAATTATTCAGTTAATATCAAGTCAAGGAAGCTTCTGAGCAAAAAAAGCCACTTTCACCTGTTCAAAGCATTATCTGTCACATTGTTTTAATCTCAATTTTTCCTTCGAAAAGCTGTCTCTGTTTTGAAAAATGAACCTACTTACTTACAGTGATAAAAATTATTTCTTTGGATTTTTTTAATGATATAATTACTTTGAGTAATTGAATAGATTTATTTTTGTACGAACTGACTTCATGAGTACAATCCGCATATTTTTTTTACAATGCAAAATGTATTCTCAGAAGAATTCGATGTTCTATTATCTATTTTTCTTCATCAAGGCTTAAAGTGTAGATGATAAAATTTTATAATTTTAATATAAAATTTTCATAATAGATTTAAAAAAAAACCTTAAATTTTAAATTTAGATACTCCGTTTCTTTTCATTGATCACAAGTAGTTTGTTTTAGTCTTTGAAAGTCGATAAAGAGTTCTCAGAAATTTAAAACAGATCTTTTCGAAAAATGTTATTAGCGATTCAAAAGAAATAAATAATTTGCAAATTTTGTAATTTAAAAATCTCGGATACTAAAATACTTGTAAAATAAATTATTGGACTTCTATAAATTTGATACTTTTTAATGGGATATTTTATAAAATCACTTTTCATATTAAAACACCTGAACTGATTACTTGAAGGAGAAAATACGAGTTCAAACCCAGTTATAGTTTCTTGGTCATAGATGTAAAACATTTAAAGCTATTAAACTGTCTAAATTTGCCAGCTAAGCTTTGATAGAAGTTTCATTTTCATTACTTGGTTACCATTTAATATATTTAAGGTTGCATGACTTCATATATGCACTAACTTAACCCGATAATTTCAGTATTTCATCTAGAAAAATATTGTATATTTCAAATTACTGGTTTAACTCCTGCTTTAAATGTTTTATAATTTTCACATTATGTTTTTTAGTTAGGAAATTATTCACTTACTCTTTTTTTTACAAATTTTTATGCTTTTCTTCGCACGCTTTAAATTCAATTGTTTAAGAAAATTTGAAATCTATGGAATTAATTTTGTATAACTATTTTATATAACATGCAAAAATACTTTTGTTCCAATTTCACTTATCTTTTTGAAGTACCATTGAAGAAAACACTTTTTCTAAACTAAAATAAAATTGTGGAAAAGAATTTGATGATCAGAGCTATGTTTAATCTTTTTCAATGAGATGTTATTCGTTTCCCATTTTCTTTATATTTTGACAATCTCGTTGAGATTAATACTTTGGATTGAAAAGGGTAAGAAATCAATTGGTCAAATTTTAATCAATCACTCATGAGGCCTCATGGGGGGGGACGTGAATAATAAAATTCCAGTCATGGGGGCAAGCAAGCGGCATTTAGACGAGACTTCAAAGGTAATGTTTATTGCAGTAAATGGGGGAGGAAAAGTGAGAGGAGATTATGGACGTCAGGTGGTAAACAAAAAAGCAAAAAAAGGGATTGCTTTCCCCTCAATACTTGACATTTTGGCAGCTGTGAAGGTTCTGAAGTGCCTTGTTGTGACAAAGGAAAACTTTTTAGATATATTCGAACAACGCACCTGTATTCTTTGCTATTACCATTCCAGGATTCTTGCCTTTTTTAAGCTGTTCTGTTGGGAAAGGGTGCGTTGCTATGCTTTATGCATGAAAGGAAATATTGTATAACATTTGCATGAAGTGTTTTATTGATTAGTAGATTTCATCTCCTGGATTATCTTTGTAATATTGTAGCTTTTAAAAAAAGTAAGATATATATTGACAACATATTTGATATTATCAGCCCACATACTATCTAAGAAACATACCAGAAAATTATGTACGAATGAGAGTGAACCGAGTACATTTAAATTATTAAAATTAACCTTGTATTATTTAATAAACGTTATATGCGTTATTTTCATTTGATACATGTGTAAATATAATAAAACTTTATAAAATGTATTCCAAAATAAATCATGTTATCTTTTATTTTATAAATATTTTATCTTTTACTATCATTCTTAGTTTCACTGTTAAAAAAGATATGCGATGCTCAATAAAGAATCATATAGTGGAAAACTTGTAAAAAATTACTAGTGTTAACAAAAGTTTGTCTAACATTTAATGTCATTAAATATGTGATGTATACCATTTAAAAGATAACTAGTTCATAAATTCCTCGAAAATTGTATAAAAATGTAAAGTTTGAAACTATGCCGAATTTAAAATTAAAATATGCCGAAATTTAAAATTTGAAAATACAAATTCAAATTTTAAAACATTATCAACTTATTTATTTTATTAAATCTTTTCACACACACAATCTTCCTTTATGAAAATTATGAGATAAATAAAAATAAGTATTCCTTCCTAGTATTAAAATATCACATAAAAAAAATGAATGCAAAATTGATATATTATTAGTGCTGTAAGCTAATAATATAACTTTTTAAATTATTTATGAAAATCAAATCTGGCATTAATGAAAACAAATAGTTGATTTAAAGAAAATACCTAAATTTTTTAAAAGCTTTAAGGTATAACAAAAAAATTTAATCAGAATAAAATTTATTCATCATTACTATAATTTTTGCATTATATATATATTTATCTAACTAAATTTTAAGAAAAAAGAAAATTTTTGTGATTCTTTCTTTAAAAATATTAACTTTTTTTCTCTCTAAAAAGGCTAGTTGATGAAAATTATAATAAAAACATTCCATTTTTATGCCAAATCATTTTTCCCATAAACTATTTAAAGTTTTAAAATAATCGGAGCCATGAGTTTTTAGAATTTTAGAGAAAAAGTATATTGTTAGGAGAAAGAGAAATAATTGGTAAAAATGTTACTGCAATTATGTAAAGACGCTATAGCAAAAGACAATCTGTGTGATGTTGCTGCGTAAAATTACTTTAAATTAATATTTTTTTAACTGAATACTCCTGAGATAAAGATACCCTTACAAAGTATATGACACACACTTCCTTATAAAGCTAGAATAATAAATAGTTACTCTTGCTTAAAGATGCTTTAAACAAAAAAAGTAAGCTATTTTTATAACGAACAATTTTGTTGGATGTAAAGGAGATTTGGTTTTCAGAAGTTGGATAATAATTGGTGATCTAAAGGTGACACAAAAATCATAATGTAATATAGAACTAATTATTGTTGTTGATTAATATATTTTTTCCCACAATGTATAAAAAGGAATCTACTACTACAGAGCAGGAATAATTTTAAAGTTTCACGTTATATTAAATTGCTTAATATTTTTTTAATTTAATGAAGTAAAATTAAAAATGAAATTTTCTACAGTAATTTTTCATCTGTTTATGAAATTTATATCAAAATTTTGAAAAATTGATTAAATAAACGTCATGTTAGAACTATTATAGTTTATAATTTTATTTAAAAGGTATGGCATCGTGCCGCCTTTATAAAAACAGTTTAAGAATATTGGATCAATTGAATGAATACCGGGACAGGGTGTTCCAAAAGCAGCGACAGCAAAAGAAAACTGCTATTTATCTAGTACAGCAAGACATAATAGGTCCAGTAAAACTCTTCAACTCTCTTGTGATATCTATTGTGCCACAGGAGCCGAATTTCAAGAGTGATAACCCTCTGAAAGATTTCATGAGAGAAGGCTGTTTAGAAGATCAAGTATTGTTGATTTTCCTCTCACTTCTCTTCTATGAAGATGAAAGATCTTTTAGAATCCTAGAACTTGAAGCAAAGGTAGTTCTCATCATTGATAAATTTTAAATCGGTTTAACCTCGGATTCATGACACACTTTTATACTGCTGAGAACCTCCGACCTGCCTTTTATCATCCTAGAAATCTACTAGTATGATTGCGCAGATTTGATGGTCTAAGAAAACCAATGGGATGGTCGTAAGCCTTTTCATATATTTTAAAATAATAAAGTTTGAATAAGGGTATGAGGATGAGATCTTGGATCTCTATATTTTCCTTTTTGGGGATTAGTTAGTTCTAATTTCTTATTCATGAAAGGCAACTCGAAGTGACAAGTTCATTTGGTTGATGATTTTCTAAAAATCATTAAGCAGATAGCGACTGAAATGAAGATATTTGCTGATGAATCAGCCAACCAGTTATCCAGATTTCAATTTTACAGATCGGGATTGAAATGCTCTGGGGAAAAACTGTAGTTTGCAATAAATACCCCTCTGACAATGAATCAGGACTTGAAAATGGTGTGTTTTTGACCGAAAAAGAATGAATTCTAATATAAAATCACAGTTTTGAAATTTGATTATGAATAAGAGGGAAACTTCTTTCCTTAAATATTTTTGTTCAGTTCTATAAACATTATATCATTTTCTCTAATTTACTTTGTCGTATCACTCTAACGAGGTTCGCATTATAACTCTAATCATTCAGGTGAATTATAAATATTAAATATTTATTAATAAAGTTATAACAAAATAGTTTCTTACATCAAATTTCTTTAATTGCTTAAATTTGAAAATTCTTTTAACTCTGAGAATTAGTATGCATATCGAGGGTATGATAGTTTGTACAGAGCTTTAATAACGCTTATATAAGATTTCCAGCGAAACAACTATTTTGAAAATCTTATATCAAGAAAAGTTATAATTAATAAATCCAATAGTATAAATGAAAAAATACTGAAGATTAGACTCCTTTATTTTATTTGATGTGCTAACCCTGCTTATGGTGGGACAAAGAGATCTGGCATTTATGTCACCTTAAAAGCTGCATAATGGCTTATTTGTTACAGTCTTGAAAATGTCCAATAACACAGATTAAGGCAATGCTTCGCAGTTTTGAACCTCTATCATCCAAGGAAATTGACAAATGAGATATTAAGAAAAGGAATGTTAGCATGTTTAGTTCACAAATATGTTCCATCAGATTTAGTTAGGTCAGAATTAAATTCGTCACATTCTGTGCTTACATTGCTTTTAGCAATTCGGACAAAACATTCTACTCAACTTCAGATCCAAGATCTTCTGGGCATTTGAAGCTTAAGAATAACTTATTTTAAAGCTTATTAATATAAGCTTTATTTCTCACTTGGATTCTGGATCTTTAGATGAGGACTTCACCTAGATAGATATTCATCCTGGGTAATTTTTAACAATCTAAAGCTTAAAAGTGAGAACACATGCAAGGCAGATTTTATTTTACTGAAGAACTAATATTATTGATCATTTAAGCCCTTTTCTTGGGGAATCCATATTAGAGTATCGATTCATATAAATGCTTAAAGATAAAAACTAGTCAATAGAATTCCACTTTTTGATGAAAAGTGTTCACATCTGTACTTATAAAGGGTACAAATATCAAAGAATTTTTTGTTTTTTATCTTGATTTTCATATACTGTCGAGATAGAATTATAGATGAATGGCCAACATAGTTCTTTATGCCAATAATATGCAGGTTTAGCTCAGGAATGATTACTTGCAGTAATTGAAATTCCTGACTAAACTGACTTCGTTTCTATCAGCTTTCCTAATCAAAAAATACAACGAATTGCAAAAAAAAAAAAAAATACAATTTAAGAAATAGAATTCAGAAAAAATGAAGGAAACATTAAACATTTGGCTTTAAAAAACTAATTGTTTTTATATTGTCAATTTGTTAAAAATATTTAAAGTATTAAATATAATTTTAGTTTTATGGAGTGATTTTATAAACACATGCTGAAAGGTGGGGACCTTTCAGCATAAAAATTAAATAACACCTTTCACACAAAACCAAGCAGTTTCACTTTTTTTTTTGTGAATCTGAGAGGACAGCAATATGTCTTTCTGCAAAAAAGAGGAATGTTGTTTTATCACCAACTCCGAGAACTGCGACGGGGACGGAAACTGCATGTGGCCAATTTCCGTCCTCCGCTTACAATCAGCCGACAAGAGGAATTCGGGACAACTCTTCTCTACACAAGAAAGATCAAATGACGCTCCCTTTCCCCATTTTCTCCAGAAAGTGTTCCTTCTCTGATTTATATTCCAGAAACCTGCAGGGCTGAGAGAGATTTTTTCGAGGGAGCATAAACGCGATTAAAGTCTCCTTCTGAACCTTTCATGTTTGTCTTCTATTTGACACAGTGGGAGATGTTAGAAATCAACTCATAATTCATACCTTAGGAAAAGGATTTCTCAAACAAAATTTCCTTTCATCATTCCTTTTAAAATAAATCAGTTCATAATTAAGCGATAAAAACATCAATGGGATCTGATGTAGTCATAATGACCACGTCTCACTGAAATAAAATATTACTAATTTTGTGCTTATAGTAGAAATTCTCGTGAGGCTTCTTCTGAATTATTTACCTAAAAGTAAAGTATGAAAAATAATAGAAGGTCTCTAATTATCACAGCTTGAAGTCTATGAAAAAGAGTCACCTTAAAACTAATTTTTGAATTACTCTTGGCATATGCCTATTCATATCGCACAAGTCCCACAAGAATTCCAACTTGAGTGAGAGAAAATGATATGAAATGCATCTCAAAATACATTGAGAGAAAGGACTTTATGATATTAGATCACAATCAAATCTACTGATCTGATTGTGATTTAGTATTATATTAGGTTGGGGAAAAAGTTATCCATTATTTTTTCGGTAGACGTCTGTAGTGATCGCTATCTCATCAGGTACATATCAAACAATTTCAGATTTATGCTCGTTGGAAAGGTGACATTTGACACTAAAATATCCTCTTGCGGTTTTTTGTTTGATTAATTCAGTTACGAGTACAAGGTTTTAAAAATGGAACACAACAAACAGAAAATTCGATACATTTTTCGTTTTTCTCTTGTAACGGCGAAAAAGATAGCAGGGTGGCTAAAATTGTGAAAGGTGTTTATCGTCCTATATAAGACTGTAACAACCAGTTACGTACAATTTTTGTTTCGTCAATTCCGTTTGGGTATTTGGATGCTAAAGATGCACCTCGCATGGATACAACATCGTCGAGAATGTCTATAAAATATCAAAAATTATCAAACTTGACAGCATGTCAGCAGTCGTAGCTTCGCACAAGACCTAAAAATCTACATGAAAACTGTTTTAAACCTTTTTACAAAGCGAATCTGAAAGAAGTTACAAAAAGTTCACGTAAAAATAATGGATTTCTTTTTCCCCAACCTAATATAACAACAATTGAATGGTGATCTTCTCTTCAAACTTTCGCTTCACATCAATACAGAACATGAGGCAGCAGATTATTAATGTGTTTAGGTTCATAAAAAATCTTTCTTTAGGTAAGAATCTTATGTTCCGTTTTGGCAGAGGGCAAACTAAAATTGTAGTAAAAACTCTTTGTAATAGATAATTGCACGGACACCCATTTTAATTTATGCTCTGCTTATATATATCAAAACGTTAACACGATCATAATTATCTGTAAGGCATGAAAGCGAAATCATTGCCACTTAATTAGTTATGGTAACGGATGCGTCAATCAAATATGTGATTGTTCAATGGACAGATACATTTTTCGTATCGTTAATTCGATAGGAATAAACATGATCAAATGTCTATATGCTTATTAGATACATGATTTTGGGTGAAGAGAAACATTTATTGAATATTTTTATTCGATTAAAATTCCGTTATGCAATTGTCTCGTGCTATACAAATACTCCAAGCATTGGATTTTATATATTAACATGTAATCATTTGACGTTTCTTATGAAGATCAAGAGATTCAAGAGATAATATTCATATTATACCTATTAAATATATGGTCTTCTTATGCGATAGATTGATATTTTTGAAACCTTAATTCAAAGAAATCGGATGCATTTATATGAATTAATGTAATACTTATTCTATGTTTTCTTAATAGTTGCCCACTAAAGTAAAAATAATTTACCTATTTTCATTACTGACACAGTATAATTCAGGGTAAAAAAAATTACGAGATACAAGAAATTTTTTTTTTTTCTTTTTCCCTATAATGCTCATAATAATGAAAAAAAAAGAAAGTTGTTTGTTTACAAATTTAAGAGAATTCTAATTATTTTCATTAAAATTCCATTGAAAGATTGTATTAATTTGCAAGATCTGAATGAGAAAGAATGTATGCAATACAGTTTCCACAAGTATTGTAAATTTTATATTAAATATTTCATATTAAAATATCGAATTTTTTTTAGCTGGTTTATACGCACAAGCTACTTGTTAGTAAAACTTTTCACCTTAGATATTAATAATTATATTTACAAGTGATGAATGGGCTAAAAAATATTTAATTGAATTAAAGAAGTTAACAATTAATAAATTTGGCATTCTTAACTTAATTTTTAACAATCATTTCAATCATAAAATTATTTTTAAAATCAATTTTATTCATTTTGAATTCATCATTTAATTCATTTTGATTTTTTAAGCTACACGATTTCAGATTCTATTGTTAATATTCTAATTAGTACAGACTAATTCATCAAAAAAAGGTTAGCTTAAATAAGAATCTATATGAAAGATGTTTTAGAGTTCACATATACACACACAGTTATTTTTACTAGAGGTTATAAAATTAAAGTTATTAAAATTATTTGACTGTAAATAGAGAATATATTTAAATTTCTGCCGGTTTTCACAAAAATTTGGTATTACCAAGAACATTACTAGAAAAATTCAAGTAAATTTAAATTTGTTATTGCTCAAGTTTTAAGATGATGCAAAAAAATTTTATCCTTGCAAAGTGTAATAGAGCATATTACATGTGTTTAAGTTTGATTAATTTTGAGATTAGTAAATGTCTTTTGAATAAATTAAATAATTACGCAAGTTTAATTTTTAGAGTGGACACAAGCATATAATTACAAGTAGATTAGCAACAAGCTTCCCAAAAACTTATTAATTAATGAATGCTTTAAATGCAGATGAAATGGGATTTAAGTAACTATTATAATTTAAATATGAAAAATGTTTATCCCCATATTTATCACTTACAATAAATATGAATACAACAAGTGCAATTTTTACACTTTAGTTAGAATAAAACTTTATTTTCGAGAGAAGAACAAAAAAGCTTTTCATAAATGAAGTTTCGATTTATTATAATTAGAATTATTTAGGAGCTCTGGAGTAAAATTTCACTTTGTTATATCCTTTAATTTCATAAATATAGATTTTTTAATTTCTTATCCATATTTTCTGTTTATTTATCTGTTCCTTCCTTCCAAATTTTATATATAGATCCAATATATTTTGCCTATTACCTAGATAGCCCTATATAACCATCGTTAATTTTTTTCTTTGCTTAATTATTCTGAAACTTAAGACTACATTTTAAAATCAAATACACAAATAAATTTTTGGCGCCTAGAAAATATAATCCAGTTACACAGTGACATTCATTTTACGGTACTTTGAAAAATAAGTTTAATACGAAGGAATTACTTCTAATGTGAACATTGGTTACGAGTTTATATCCAAAGTCTTGTAATAAATGCTCTTACGTCTCGTAAAAAAGTTGATAAAAAAAAGATTCCGCCTTGTGTGAGTTCAATCTAACAATGACTGAATAACGTTGCAGCAGCACCCCTCCTAGAAAGCTGTAAAATTTCGAAGGTCCCGTCGCCTATTCGGGTGGTCTTTAAGGCAGGGGCGTCACAACTTAGTCTCCCTACCTCCATACCCTCACGAACACAGGAAGCGATTTCCGAAGATTTGTCGTACCTCAAGGTCAATGGAGTCACTTATAAAAGAATTTTTACTCAGTCAGATGGGAAGAAAGAAATTGAAGTCCGTGTTTGACCACCATCCAAAAGAAAACAGGAACAACTCATATTAAAAGTGAAAGGTTCTGGCATCCCGTGTCTTTCAGAACTTTATTTGCAAACACTTTCTTTTCTTTTTTTAGGTGGGGGGGGAGGTGAAACATTCAAACAAAGCATCTTCTTTAAACTAAAAGAGGATAAAATATGCTTACAATACTTTTAATTACATTATTTTTCTCACAGTAAGTTTTTCCAGCTTAACAAACTAAATACCAAGCCTTTAATATATTTCTTTTTTTTAGGAAATAATAGCCTGTTTGATAAAAATATTACAACAGAATGGACGAAGAATTTACTTACATCACTAAACATGGATTACGCCAAGATATTTTCTATATGAGGACAAGCAGTGCTTCCGTATGAAGTGTTAAAAAGCAGTAAAAAATACTGATGAAAAGGTTAAAATTTATATTTTTCAGACGGGTGCAATCGATTCTAGAAACATTCTTCTCATTGTACTTACTCAAGATAACCACCTTCTCATTGTACTGTTATAATCATTACTTTCTCTCCAAACTTTCTAATTTAAATATTTACCACAAATCTTACTCAAGCATTTGAATCATGATTTAAAATAATATATAAGAAATGATTATTGATGTGGCCGATATCTCAGGTATCCCGTTCATCTTCCTGTGAAATCAGCAGTGGCTTATTGATCTAGATGAATAAGCCTTTGCTTGTTGATCTAGGACTAATTCTAAATAAAAAAGCCATGTATCACATTTTTTCATTGAAGTTACAGTATAATATTTTCTCTGGGCAAGAATGGAACAAAAACGAGGCGGTTAAACTTTTCTTCATGTGGTTTTTAAGAAGTTGATTCTAAGTTGTCCCTCATAACTGAGAGACAGCCGTAATCTAGTTGGTTATGGCGTATGTTCTCGTTATCCGAAGGTAGTGAGGTCGAATCTTAGAGTCGAAAGTAGGCTTAGCCGAAGATCCGCCTTGTTCATTAAAGGCGGCTGAGGCACGTTAAATAAACCGTGGATGCAATCTCTTCCAAGTGATATCTCTGGGGTTAGCAAGTTAAGTATTCGGGGTCTTCTGCTTCTAAATTACAAAGACACTCTCCTTTACGCTTCCATCTAACTGATAGACCCAAACTCAGGGCTAGGTACAGGGAAGCATGCTAGTCCAACAACAACAAGAATAACATCAAGCTATTGTGATATCGATTGATACCATTTTTAACTTTCTAATCCTAAATGAAGATATTTTCCCATTCATTTGAATAAAATTACAAACACAGTATATGCAACAGAGCTGAATGCGATTTGCGAAAATTATTTTCTTAAGAAACATATTTAAAACTTTTGTTCAAAGTTAATAATTCTTTTCAAACAATTTGTAAATTTCCATTCTATACTTACAAAGAATTTTTTTAAAGAAAAAAATCCTACATTTGTAAGCTCAACTCATTTGAGATTTTAGAAATCATGGAAAAATATTAGTTGCATAATAAGAAAAATGGGTTTCTTCTTAGAATTCTGGTGAAGGAATAAGAATAATTAGTGGCATGAGAGTTTAATAAACAACGCATTTCTTTGTTGAAAAGTTGACCTTCCATTTCCAACAGCTGACGTAAGTGACTCAGACTGTCATGAAAATTGTAGTAACTCGTGTCAGACAACGAGCAGACGATTTTTTTATAGTAATTTTTTTATACTGTCTTTCTAATACTATGATTACTGCGCACTTAAGGATTACCAGAAAAATGTCAACTTCAACACACTTTTACTTCTCTCGTTCAATGCGTTCGAAAAATGCAACTTTAAAATTTGTAAGATAATGTACAAATTTACAGTACTTCAAAAAGAATAAATTTACCTGTATTGAAAAATAAATATAACTATTCATTTGTAACATTTTTTTTTCTTTTAATATGCACTTGTTATTTCTTCTTATACACAACCAGTACTAATACTTCTTGAAACTATTATACTTTTAAAAAAAAAAAAAAATTCCTGTTTATAACTTTCAATTTTCTGATAATGAACAATATTATTTGAATAAATTATTTCAAATTATTACTAATTGAAAACATTGTTTATCATTTTTCGTCTACTGTGAAGGGAGCTTAGAAAATAAAAATTTAACCTTTCAAAATTATTAACGTAAAATAATATTAAATTATTCCTTGCAATTAATCAATTTCCACTACATAAGTTTTGGATAACTTTTTTTCGCTTTTGATTATAATTTAAATCTTTTGTTGTAGAAAAATGAAGTTCAAAATAAAAGTAAATTTGAAAGCATTAACCCATTTGCTAATAAAATTAGATATTGAATAACAAAAAAAAGATGTGACAAATGTAAGAAAAGAACAATAATTTAGGAATCACACAATTGTAAATTAAAAAATAAAAAAAATCGTGTAAATTTTTAATATTTAATGTAAATAAAAAACAATCTTTGTTTAGGTTATAGACAATTAAATATTGTCAAAATATAAATTTATAATAAAATTTATTCCGATAGTCAATCCGAATTTATTTTCATTGTATGCTTCTTTTTACTTTTTCCCACAATTCTTCATGGATTTACTTTTTTTTCATGGATTTACTCTTCATGAATTTTTTAAAAATCAATGAATTTTAATATTCATGAATGTAATTAATGAATGCTGCTTTAATGAATCAATGAAATTAATATTTTGCAATTAAAAGGAAATAAAAATCATATATCATTAATTTATTCTAAAGTATGTAACGACTTTGCTTTTATTTTCCTAATTAATATTTCACTGATACTATCATAATTTATTATTTATGGTCATTATGTCATCATTTTTTTTATTTTAATATTTTTTAATATCATTTTATTTTTATATCATTTTAATATTAAAGATAACTAAGATTCAATGGGAATTTGCACCAAATGAGAATTTCCGGATTCTCACGAATATAATATATTTAAACTTTCCTTTATCTGTTTCCAGTTCAAAGAAAAATTTAGAGGTATCATATTTTGTGGTAGAAAAAAAAACTGTTTTTTTTTTTTCTATTTTTAAAATTTATAATAAAAATGATGATGGCATACAAAGAAACAATGAGTGAAAATAAAGATACAAAAAAAAGTGTGGGACATATAAAGAAACAAAAACACACTTATTAATTTTTATTAGTAATTCTATGTAGTGAATTCCTAAAGGAAAAATTTTATCTTGGAAAATTCTATGTAATTTCATGTGAATAGCGTTGATCTGGATATAAGAGAAAAAAATATTTTGAATTTACGCCACCTGAATGATATCGCTGAACCAATTTTTGATGTATTCCTGCAAACATCTGAATTTTTTTATGCAATCTACGAAAAACGAAAAGGTATAATTGCATCATACTAAAAATCATTACGTAAAACAGGGACATTTAATGACATTATTTTTAGTATTTAGCTCACATGCTTGCTTTTGAAGGTTGTCACGGGATTTCCACCGCACGCATGGGTACCACCAGAGGATGAAAGTCAATCGGGGCAAACCCCTTTAGGCCCCGGGGGCATTCACTTTTCCTGAATACTTCGATGCGTGAAGGTAGAGCTTCTTGTTCGTATTCTGGTGGTAACGGTTCTTCTGGATTTACACCTGCCCCTCACTGATTTCTGCGCAATCACCTGACATTACAGGGGATTCTAGAACAATTGCATGGAAGCACGCTTGCGGATGCGAGCTCGCGTCCTACCCCATGAACATTTAATTAAGCATGACAGTACAGGAGAGCCGGGCCTAAAGGATTTCATAAGGGATCTCGACCAGAAGAGATGGGGCCATGGAAGCTTTTTTAATTAGATGATTAATAATGTCAAAATTTTTATAATGTTTAATTTTTATATTTGCAAAATTTTCAAGTCTTGCTGAATTTTAATCACATCAAAACTTGCTACACTGAGAGAGAACACATATTAATCTCTAATAGTCATTATTTACCACTACCGTATTTATTGTTAACAAGAGTGTCCTGCGCAAAACTGAAATTACTTAACAATAACAATGGAGATGAAATATCAATTGTTAAATTATTCACTTATTATTTATATGCTTTCGGTCACAACATTTTACATTAGTTTCAAATATTAAATGATTGTTTAAAAGCGAAAAGCGTAAAAAGTTTTGCTATTGTTCAATCTATCATCAACACTTGTTATAATGGGAATAATATTAAATTTACATTACTAGAATAATAAAAAAGTCACATAAAATTTTCTGTATAATATTTTAAATCACTCTTTGTATTAACATACGCAAAGCATCTTTTTACAAAATATCTGGATATATAATTTTTTAGTTCTTGATATTAGTTCTTTTTTCTTGAAACTACTTACACAGTTTTCGGATTTTTTAGGTGAAAAATAGTTTCAAACCACTCATAAAATTAATAATAAAAGCAAACTATATAAAAACTTGGAAGATTGAAAAAAAAGAAATTAAATTTTATTCGAAAATATTAATGCAAATTTTACTTGAATTCATATTTTTTTATTGTGATAAGCATTTTTTTTTAAAAAAAATGTTGCAAGTGTATTCATTAAATCAAAGTAATCATTAAATCTAAGTTTGAATTTTTATATTCATTAAAAACTTTTCATGTGATTCACTTTTTTTTACTTTCCAGACCACAAATGAAATTATTTCTATGAGAAGATTTGCGGATATCTAAAAAATTATTTTGAATTTCATTAAATTCAAACAAATAGTTAATTTTTAAAATCTTAGAGATCAAATTCAAAAGAAATAGAAAATTTACGAATTTCCTTTGGAGTTAAACCTAAAACTATCATTTTACTTTTTAAAATTCTTTCAACAAAACTAAACAAAAGTAATAATTCTTTCAACAAAATAAAATGTTTTAAAAACGAATATAGTAGGTATACAATATTTTATTTTTCAGTGTATGCATATTAAAAACTTAGATAACTATCATGTAAATTTGAATTGATATTTTTAGCCATTGTATGAATTAATGAATTTTTTAGTTACTTTCTTTAAAATTTTCAATCTATCATTGCCACTGTGATTTATTGTCCTGAAACAAAGAAATGAAACAGTAATTTATAATGGCTTAACGGCCGTATTCACCAACCAGAGTTAAACGAGGTTTCAGGGTAAAGGGCGAGTTAAGTCATGAAACGTTATTCACCACGACAAAAACAGCGATTAACTCGCCTATATGGATCCCTCGAATAACCCTACGATTTCGGAGTGTTAACTCCGAGTCAACAAACAATGGCGGACTTAAGCGATATGTCTGTTGTGCAATATTGCTAGTCAATCAGAAGCTGTTTAACGTGTCGTGTTAGGTTAACTCCAAAGTTGTTTTACAGGGAATTTCCCCGC
Organism: Latrodectus geometricus; assembly: GCA_026290005.1. Taxonomy (NCBI): domain Eukaryota; kingdom Metazoa; phylum Arthropoda; class Arachnida; order Araneae; family Theridiidae; genus Latrodectus; species Latrodectus geometricus. The sequence continues at coordinate 277,374 of JAPDSC010012123.1, read as the reverse complement.
TTCGTGAATAAGAATTGACGAGTCTTGCTAGAGTTGAGTTATATTTGAGATAGGCTACACTCAAGTTAACCCGTGTTTGGTGAATACGGTCGTTAAAGATGGTCATATATTTAAAACTCTCATGATTTTATATTGCAATTACTGATAATAACCATTCTTATTTTTCATTAATTATTCTTTATATAGTCATTATATTTGATATCGAAACTCTTTTGAATAATAAACATTGGATTGGATGGAATACAAAAATGTAAACAAACAAATCGTCGCAAGTATTACCCAAGATGCCTTATCAAACTAGCAGCCAATCAGAATCTTTCTTACATATACTGCCGGGGTAACACTAGAGTAGCTTAACTAGCTCTTTACCTTAGTTTGTGAATAAAAATACGCGAGTCAAGCGAGAGTTTAGTTAACTCCGAGTTACGCAACTTTCAAGTTATCCCATGTTTGGTGAATACGGCCGTAAGCTTTTCGTTTGAAAACGAAGACCACACACACTCCTTCAATTGGTTTGTCAACTTTTTGTTATTGAGATATTTCGTTTGTCATGTGAATGTGACAGGCACACAAAAATAAAATCTCGGGGTTTGTTTCGCAGAATAACTAGATAGTTTGTAGTCTTCACAGAAAACAGCAATTCCTTGCATATAGATAGCTCGACAAACGAGTTCTCATTGAGTATGCTGAAGTCATTACCTTGACATTGTTATTATCCTGAATGTATATTTTTTTCAACTAAATAACTTTTAACTACTTAAAATGTTACAATATTGCTATTTCTATATAATCAATATTGATAAACACCACATTTCCTTGTCTTAATCATAATAGCATCATTTAATAATTGTAAAATTATCCATAATTTTCTTAGAAAATGTTTCGCTTCCATTTGTGTGGGCATTAATTACAATATAACCACACAAATGCCACCTTAAAAAAAATTAAGCTCACAACTTTTTTATGTATGAAAACCCATTTAAATTTCCGAACTGTTCTGGTTAAAAGCAACTTTTAAATCCAGTTTACGATCTGAAAAAAAAAAATAAAATAAGGAGTTGATGGAAATTCTCCCTTATTTTTATTTTTCTCAAGGAAATGATAATATTGATATAAAAAAGTGAAATAATAATATTGAATTGGAATGCAAATTTTACAGTGCATATTACTTGGTGGTATCCTGATAATTAATTTGCATCTACAATCTAAATGCCCAGACACATCTTAGAGAAAAATTTTAGTCGGGGTTGAGGTGTTTACTCCAGACAATGATTAATCGGTGCATGCTGATAATACGGTGAGATTTAGTTATATATAATTATGTATTTAATAAATCATTTACATAACATTATTTTATTAAAAATCTAAATATATTATGTAAAACTAATGATAAAGAATGTAAAGTATTTCAGCAGATTGCAGTTGCAGCGTCTAAACTGTGTTTTAAAATTTATATATGTGATAACTTTTTCGTTTATTTTCGATAAATTAACGTTAAATAAATTTTGTTACTATATAAGGAAAATTTAATTAGTTAAATACACTTTTAATTAATTATATTTAAAGTATTTACTAATTCATGTATAAACTTGAAAATTATAAATTTTTTTACCAATCTCTGGCATTTGATTATCAATGATAGTAAATAAACAAAACTCTGAAGATTAGTTAAATTTAATAAAAACGCTACTTCTATATAATTTTTTTATATCTTCAAATATCATAGAGAACAAAAAACAATCAAAAAGTATCACGTTATGTACTGATATTATTTAGAATTTGAATATATGTATCTTAAATATATTGATTACATTCAATTAGAATATTAAGTTAACTAATTAGTATATTCTGGTATAAAATATAATAATATGAATTTATGCAATAAAAATTTTCTTAAATTACCAATGATTGAAAAACGTTGATAAAATGCTTAAAATAACAGAAAAAAAAGAAAAAATATCTTAATTTTCTCTTTCCAGTTTTTCGTATCAACATTTAAGCATCAACGCAGTTTAGCTTATAAATAAATTAAATTTAAAAAAAAAAAAAAAACTATAGTTATTTTGAATTTTCAAATCTTTTGAAATATTCCAAGAATTTGTAAATTGTAATATTTCACCTTTATTCTTAATATTCTTTTTGGAATTTGATTTTTATCTTTAATGCTACTCACTAAATTTCAGAAAAATTATCAAAAGTTTAAGCATTTTCAAATTTTTGGTAAGATATTTTAAGTTTGCTGAATTCATCTAAAGCGCACTAAGACTATTTATAGCAACATAAAAAATATTGAATATTTAGGATTTCAAATTTCTAAATCTCCTGTTATATTTTAGAGATTAGAATATTTACTTAAAACAATAACTTAATTTTAATATTAATGCTAATTATTTAAATTTTATAGTAATGTTTTGATTAATGAGATTTTAAGGATAGTTGGATTCACATCTCAAGCACTCAGACTTTATTTAGCTTGCGTAATGAATATTTAGGGTTTTGAATTTCTAAATATCTTATGTTATATTTAAGGGCTTAGAATATTTGTTCAATACAATAGTTTATTTTTAGTATTAATAATAATTCTATTTAGATAAAAAAAATTTTTTTAATTTGATTTAAAATTGTTCACTTTTTCCTCGATTTTTTTTTTATCAGATCCAAGACTCAAAACATTCGAGGATTCGTGCTTTGCAGTGTAGATTAGAGTACTTTGTATTAAATATTCACACCATTCAATATTTCACTCTATTTTTAATACTACTTAGCGAGATAAAGAAGTATGGAAGATATTTTGAAATTCACTTCTGTTGCAATATTCATGAAATTCGGTGACATGTAAATTTCAATATTTACATTAAATGTTCTTCTAATTAACTTAGGTAAAACATTTTACATGTGTTTTGGTTTTCTAATGAAAGTCAAAAATGCTTCACCCAATCTCTGATGGTCAGGAGTAATTACTGTAATGTTAACTTTGTTTAATAAAACTACAAGTTTCGAAATCTTCGGGTTATAATGCTGAAAAGATGCTGTGTCGTTACCTCATCGTTTTTAATCACAGAACTTTGTTCACCTCCCACATTATTTATCCAGCCCTCGATCTTCCAAATTATAGATCCTGGCTCAACTATCAATAAAAAACATCATTACAAAATTTCAACCTGACAGCTTCAGAGTCCCCCAGACAAGTTCTGACCCCACGCATTCCTGGGCCCCGTGTGACCCACAACGCAATATTTTCATTTTCAAGTGATTTACTGACTTTTAGATGGGGGGAGCTGCCGATTATCTCAGGTGGATCGTATTAATTTTTTATTGTTTGTTTCTTTATTTTTCTGCTTGGCTTTTCTATATGGAGGGTCTCCCTCTTTCTTTTTTTATTTTTTCCTCTTAATAAAGTGATTAGGCCTATTTAAATCTGCGGATACATCGTTCAAAAGCGGAACTAGCATGATTTCTCAAGGTCTCCTATCTGGCCGGCCCATCATAGGTGATAACAATAAAAGAAAATACGAAAAAAAAAAGTAGAAGAGTCTTTGAAGTTGTGAAGGTTCCGCGATGGTTTCTTAAGTTATCATTACAGCTGCTCATTCGGAGAGGCAAATATAATAATAAAAAAATTGATTGTATAAAAATGATAGCTGGCTTTTCCGTGTACTTTGTTCTTCTGATGATCATCATAGAAGCTATTTCGTTCAGAGACAAAAACCAACTATATATCATTAAATATAAATGTCGTTTTTCACTATGTAGACATGGCGAAGCATATAATTAAAAATATTTAAGGAATAAAAAATCAATAAATAAAAAGAATACATATAAAGCTAAAATCTTTTTTTAAAAGAAAATTAATGAACATATATATCCTATTACAATAAATAAGTTCAAAAATTTAAATGATTGAAATATTGTAAAAAAAGAAATAAAATTTTTTGCTTGTATGGAATGAAGTATTGTCTTCATTTATTTTTAACTACTTATTCATTTTAATCTGGTGGTAATACAAGAAATAGAATGAAAAACATTGTTTTGTTCATAAGGTACATTAGTACTTGTAAACAAATACGCTTAAAATGGATTTTAAAGGAAAGGAGATTGTTCCGGACGAAAGGAAAATCTTTTTAAGACTAAGGAATGAATTTAAAACTCTTCGAGCAATTGGGAATATAGTTGGAAGAACTAATTCTTCTATCCAAAAAGTGATCAATATTACAAGTCATCGAAATCTGTTATTTCAAAGCCTTGGAGTGCCTTCCATCTAAGCTGACTTCAGGAGAAAAAATAGATACATACTGAATCCATACCTTTAAATCCTGAAGATTACTGCATCTCAAATCGTAATTGATATTAGAGAAAGGTATTAAATGAATATCTTCATGAAGATACATACAAAAATTCTGAAAAAATTTGGCTATCATATTCGTGTAGCTTGTAGAAAGGCCTATATTTCAACTGTCAATAGCAAAAATGCTTAAACTTGGCCACTTTGTAATGAAATAAATCTTCTGAGTTTTAGGAAAAAGTAATATTCTTTGATGAAAGCAAGTTTTGTATCTTTGGCATCAAATAGTAAAGTAGTATGGAGAAAACAAGGTATTGCTTTTGAGAAGCAAAATTTTACGTGTCTACAGTTAAACACGTGGAGGTGTCGTAATGATTTGGGGGTGTATGCCAGAAAGTGGAATAGGCTGATTAACTTTTATAGACTCCACAGTAGAGCATATGTGATATCTAAATATATTAAAGGAACATTTGAAGCAAAATGCACAAGATTTGAACCTTGGTAATAACTTTCGCTTTCAACAAGACAATGATCCAAAGCATACTGCTCACAACCTAAGGCTCTGGCTGCTTTACAATATCAAAAATTAGTTGCATACTCCTTGACAATGGCCATCGAACATTTATGGGACTTATTGGGACGCAAGATTTGGCAACATAACATACCATCGAAAGATATGCATAAAAGGGTGATAATGATGGAAGGGAATAATATTTCATCTGTGGGAACCACCAAGCTTCTTTACTCTATATCTAAACGATTGAAAGAGGTTCTTAGACATAAAGATGTTCCAACCAGATATTAAAGTTTGATTGACATTCCATGAAAGCTATTTTTTAAAGATTTTTCTCATATGTACGCAAACTTTTTTTGACTGTTTTTTTGTGTAACTTTTGATTATTATTATTATTATTTCGAAACAATGTACATTATCTTTCTGAAATTGTTATTGTTATTTAGAGAATTATTAAAAAAATATTTTATATAAAAATTGAATTAATGTTGATACTATAATGTACTTTAATTCTCTCTAGAATATTTACTGTGCGTTTGTACGCAGACTTTTTCTGGCAAGTGTATAATATACAAGTAATTGCTATAGTTAATTACTACCCTACTATTATAATTGGTAATAGGTTCAGTCTCATCAACATAACAAACTGCCTCGTAATCTTGCACAACATTGAATTGATGATTTCAACACTTAAATTACTATTCTTCTCCTCAGAGTTTCACATCGGTGAAATAGCATTAGCATATAACTTTTTAAAGACAAAAGCTTCATAGACCTGATGATCTTTGATTAGCTAAAAAAGTTCACGTGAAGTATATTACTTTCTCTATTTTTCGAACAGGATTTTCGCTGGTTTTACCATCCAGGGGAACATTGCAAAAGATCAAGGATACCTGTGATATGCAATACTTTACCAAAACCTGATAGTCATCAGTACTCTTGATGACCAGATGGAAATTCGCATTTAAATTCTTTAACCCACTACTAATTGTACGATAACAAGATCTAATCATTAGTTGCAATGGATTTAACTGGCCATTAGAATTGACTAGAGCTTAGTAACACCTCTTCTAAATGTTTTATATTTACCAGGATTTCATTCTATGAAAGTATTTGATAACTTTTCACTAACAGTGATAATCATCCTGTAATTGAAACGCAAAATAATAATTTTAATGAAAAAAAAAATATTACCATCATAAATACATGTAATTACATTGAGTAATAATATTCAACGCAATATATTTTTAGAACAAGCAAAAAGTAATTAAAATTATAATTTCACATTAAATTTAAGCTAAAATTACTAGTTAACAGAAAGCTTTTTTGTAGATAGAAAATGCAAAATAAAAGTGCCTTGAGTGTACAAAGTAAATGAATATGTGGAAGAAGTTTTGAATGGAAAAAATACACTTGCTTTTTCCCAATTTACCTATAGTTGTTGAGTTTCATTTTACCAGAAATAAAACAGCACGTATTTCTAAGATCATATTAATAATGAATTTAGGTAGAGAATGTTCAGCGTTTTGTTATCTTAATTGTTAATTTCAAATAACTCAATATAACACTCGATATTGTTATCTGTAACTGTGAAATTGCATAAAATTAAAGAAGCCTCTTGAAAAATTCTCTGGTAACATCCATCAAGAGTCATAACAACTGAATGAGTTAAATATAACTGATTGTGCTTAAGAATACCTATGGAAGCAAAGTTTTGATCAAGGAATGTTGTTTTCCAAAATCCTTATTAAAAGTGTTGTTTCATGGATTTGTCAAAGCAATTGAAAGATAAGATGTTCAGAAAAGTAGCTTCGTTTGGCATTTTAATTCCTGATTGATTTCTTACAGATAAAAAATGTATCTGAAATCGTCAATTAACCCACTACCCATTTGATTCAAAAAGCTTATGTGATTTGATTTCAGATGAAAGTGAATTTAACGTCCTTAAAATTTAAATGTATCCATGTGTAATAGTTTATACAGCTTTGATAAGCAAGAATATTTATGCACAGGAACTACAATGAAATTATTGATAGCATGAATAATTTGATACATCGATTATCTATTTATTTATTTTTCCCTTATATTTAAATAAATTTCCGCATAATATTAAATGAAAAAAATATTAATTTAATTTTAAATTTAAGTGGTTCTTTTTAAATTTAATTTTTAATTAAAGAAATGATACTTAAGTATTAAAATTAAAAATAACAAGCATTTTAAAAATAATTTTCTCCTATTAAAAATACTTAGGCCATATTTTTATTCAAAAATTGAGTTTATTATTTGAGACTAATTATTTCAAGAATAACTGTGACAGACAAGAAAAATTTCGACAATTATTTTTTACTTATAAAAATTGTACATATTACAGCTCTCTATTTGCTTGTTACTCAACAAGAATCTATAATTCGAAATAAAATGTTTAAACTAAAATATTATGATAACTAAAATATTTCCATTGCACAGTATTAATAACAGCTTTTTTGATGAATTTGTTGTTTGTGGTTATCCATATAATTTTGTTATATTAATATACCATCTGCTAAAAGGGTTTACCACAAACAAAGATAGTAAAAATAAAACTCATTCAAACCACATTCCATACTTGTACGTGGGATACAAACACATATTTTCACGTCTTTCGCTGACACGTCTCGTTTGTTTTGCTTAATGTGCATTTTATGTCGCACAGATTTTACCAACCACTTCCTTTTGCTGTCACCGCAAAATATTTCTTTTTGAATCGAAATCAACATCATTAACTTGCTTGTTACTGAAAATAGAGTTTTATTTTTATCCAAATGTTTTGATTGAGAGAAAAATTTATAAACGGAAGCATTTTGTACTTTTTTAAGTCTTGAAACGAAACGATACAATTTACCATTATGATTTTCTTATGTTAAATGTTTGTGAATTGTTAATTGAAAGTTTCGAATGTGTTTCATGCTATAGATTTTGGCAAATTTGGATTTATTATACTTTTTTTTTTTTTAATGTTTAAATTGTGTGTCCTCAATTAATATTTTTATAAGGAAATATTTTGTTGATAAATTAAAATTATGAGACAATTAGATTTATCTTTCGAAATGATAATTTCAATTTTGTTTGCATGACGTAAAAGAATATTTAACTGAATGCTCAACACAAATGTCTGTTTTGAATGAAAGTTTATATGAGGTTATAAGTTCTTTGGCAAGTCATTAATCGAAGTATAAATGGTAAAAAAGTTGGGAAAAAGAATTATTCTACTTTTTTAGTGATTGTCACTATGGAATTCGTTTACTCCGTATGTTCGTTACTATTCCTAACTTATATGAGTAGTTGATACATTTTTCTAGTATTTTTTGCAATAACGTAAGGAATATTTCAAAAAGATTTAGAGTTTTTATGTTATTAAAGAAAAGTCTAATTTTTCTATGTGTGTTTAATTTATTTGTAAAAACTCATTAAAAATTATTATATAAAACCGATAATGTCCTTGTCATAAATTTTATTTTGAAATTGACAACTTTGATCAAATATTTTTTTCTTTGATTTATTTAATTTTTTTTCGCTGTATATATATATGAATTGACATTTGGGGCTTTTATTTTCTAAAAATACAAAATTGTGAATTGGAATCTTTAGTCATTTTTATAGTCTTGATTAAATTTTATTTGTCATAAATTTTATTTTGAAATTGAGAACTTTGATCAAATATTTTTTTTTATTTATTTAATTCATATATATATATATATATATATATATATATATATATATATATGAATTGACATTTGGGGTTTTTATTTTCTAAAAATACAAAATTGTGAATTAGAATCTTTTCAGTCATTTTTATAGCCTTTGGCATGGATGTGTGAAACCTCGAACTTCTCGTGAAATAACTTATTTAGATGTAATAAAAGCGGGAGTAACATTGTGTTAAAAATAATCCCAATTTTGCAATTTTTCCTGATAGTAACACGATTAATAACTGATTATTAAGTTACATGGCAGAAAAGAATTACTTAAAAGACTGACCCCTAAGAAATACTGAACTGAAATTTCAAATACAAAATGAAATCTAAATTAACGCTATAATTTTTTACACTAAATTAACGCTATCACTTCTTATATTACTCCAAATGTATTATATTCTTAAAAGTGCCAAATTTTCAAAAATATTGCTTTTATGACATGATTAGTGATATTTATTTTATGCATATAGTTTTTCTAGAAATTTTATGTTTCTAGAAAAGAAAATGTAGTTATAATAATAAGAACTAAAATAAATTTTATATGATTTTTGAAAGGTGCTCTAACATATTGTCTTTTCAGTAAAGCAAAATATAGTGCATTTTGTGTGAACAGGACTTATAAAAAATTCAGTTCACTTTCATCTTTAAAAATGGTATCGCAAAATGAAAAACCTTTGATGTAAATCCTTTTAGCATAAAAATACTCATTACCGGAACAAATTTTGATTTAATTTTCATTGCTAACATCAAATTGTGGACCGTAAAAAAGAATGTGATTAAAATCAATCGGAGACAAAATTATTTGATTGGCTGTGTATATTTAACTTGTTATAAAAATCATTCGCCACATGAATGCCAATTCTTATTTGATGATACCAGCTATAAAGTTAATGCACATGTTAATATACTTAAAAGAAGCCAGGTGGCCTAGTGGTAGCGATTGTGATCCCAAGGCACAAGTCCAAAGTTCGATCCTTGCACTGGACATTGTTTGGGAGCTAAGCACTGAGGTTTCCTCGTTAGGCTGACCACCGGTACATATTCTTCTCAGCCCTGAGTTATGAATGCAGATATGGGCACTGGAGGCCTTGCCCCTCATATGAACTGATATGCCACTGAGTTTAGTTTAGCTTTTAGTTCAATATATTTGAAAATCATTACAAAATATAAAATTAACATTGATCTAAATATAAAAATGCTGCATAAGCTTATGAACACATGTAAACGCCTAATATTCATTAATAATTTTTCTAATTAATTAAAAATGATGTTATTTCTGTGCTAAATTCTTTCCGAATCTTAAGAATAATTTTGGGAACGTAAATGTTTAGTTTAAATTTGAGTAGGGAGTATATTTCGTATGAGAGCATGTTTATGAATTCAATTTAAGCAAGTTATAAATTTAGAATTTCATATTTCCTTGTGAAGTAATCAATTTTTTTCTAGTCTTTATATTTATTTATAAATTAATGAACTCTGTTATAACATTGCTATACACAAGTGAAACACTATGCACTTTAAGAGAATTATTTATTTTCATTTAAAAATAATGCGAGATGAACGGTTTGGATCTAACACTTCAGTCATATTTGAGCAGAAAAATTTGTTATTTTATGTTGATAAAGCCAAAAAATAATCCTAATTAATAAATATATTTGGAATATATAAAAATTAATTACGTATTTTTAATGCATTTTCGAATAGTATTAAAAATACACTTAAAATAAAGGAAAATGTTTATGCTTTCACTGCATAAAAGCTATCAATGTAAGGAAAACACTTTTACAGACATTGAAACATCTGCTTGAATACAGAGCAAGTTCTACAATCTCCTTTCTAATCGTTTTTACTGCAATAATTATATGATGAATCATTTAAAATTAAAAAAATATATATAAAATAATTAATTTTTAAATATTATTAAAAATTACAAAAATTTTGAGTATTTAAAACTAAATATTTCTGATTTCAACTTTATCACTTTAAAAAATATAAATTTTACATGTAATTTAATGTTAAATTTGTTACATATAAATATCATTAATAAATATCGAATTTAATTAAAAATTTTTGTATATTACTTTAAACATTAATAACTTTAATTTATACCTTTATATATGGATAAAACTTCTACCCAAGGTAAAAAGTTCAAGGATGTTCTTTATTTTTAAGTGTCAAAATCATTTTTAACTTGGAAAAGAATTAGATTGAGAAGATATTTCATGATATTTCATGATATTCATGACATTTTTAACAGTTTCTCTAAATAATTTTAATGTTTTATAAAATATTTACAATAAGATAATAGTTTTATTAAAATAGGGAAAATTTTGACGCACACATTTATTAAATACAATATTTTTAATAAAATAAACAGATTTATGCAAACTTTGAAATCTCGTAAACCTGAAGATTTTTTGGATTTAAAGAAATTGCTTATTTTTGAAAAGTAATTTGAATGCAAATTAAAGGTATTTAAATATAATTAAGAACATTTAACTCAGAATAGAGCTTATCAATTTTATTTTATTAGTGACACATTTTAAGTCTATAAATTTCCAACAACGCATCATTATTTTTCTTCATCTAAATTTGCTACATTTGGTAAGTTTTTTTTAACACAATATAGAACAGAAAAATCTATATAGATGATACACCAAGGCATTCATACAATCATTTATTCATAAAAAAGTATTTAACCTATGTAATATCAATATAAACTCATTTATTTGTTTTCGAAATTTTTTTCCTGTAGATATATCATAAATAAAAACATTTTTTAATTCTTTTTTTCTACGCAAAAAAATCTCCTGTAATTTCTTTAATTTTTACTAAATAATTTATTGAGTTTAGACAAATTTTACAGAGGGAGATTACATATAATAACATTAAAATTTTATTTTTAATTTGAAAAAATTGGATAATATTTTGTTTTAAATCATAACAATATTTTCTTCTTGACATTAAACAATGTTATCTTTGAAACAAAAATATAGTTATATCTATTTTATTACCGAACAATGAAGCTCTTATTAATTTAATTATATATATAATTGATTTTATTATTATAACTGCGACTATTAAAAGGGAATATATCATGTAAAAATTTTAATTCTAATGGTTTATCTTCAATCTCGTTTTAAGCATTACAATATATTATTTTAATTTTAATTTTAATTTTGTGATTATAAAGATCTAAAATGCTTAATCTATATATAAGCTGTGTTTCGTCTCACTTTTTTGTGCATTTAATTTATCGATTCAAGATGTAAATTCTTCAATTGCTACTAGATGCTTTTTTAATACTACGTTTAAAGCTGCTTTTGAATTCCTTCATAAATGAAAAACTTTTTATAAATGTACATATTTTCAATTGAATACTATGTGCTTATGGGTGTGATATTTAATCATTTTTTATATTTCATTAAAAGATTATTTGAACGAATATATTTGATATAAGAAATCTATCATGTGCAAATTTGAAAACTTAAAAAAATTAAACAAAATTTAAAATTTTGAAATATTTTTTCATTTTAACTATAGAATAAATTATGTTTTTAAGGATCATATTTCTAAAAGAAATTAGTTTGAGGAAAAAATGTCCAGAAAATATGAATTATTCGCAAGAAACTTCTTGTAATCATATTTAGACCAGACTATGTTACTGATATTGAAAAACTATAACATGGTTGCAACGTACTTAAAACTCTGGGATGAAAAATGCACAAACAATGCTCTTAAATTGAAAAAAGTTTTAATGATTGATCCATGTCGATTTCATCTATTTCACTAAAAATCTTTAGGATGTATGAAAAAAGGGTTAGATTCACCTATTTAATAAAATACTTTCAGTAAGTTTTCAAAGATTTTATTATTATTTACTTCATCTATTATTATATAAAAAAATGTATATGTGTGTATATATACATAAACTCTGGTTAAAAAGGATTAATTCGCAGTAAATTTTAACTATAATGATCATTTGCATTTGAAATATTCCTCCTAAAATAATTAAATTATTTAGTACTTCCTCTGATATTTTTAAAAAATACTTTAAAAATAATTTTTTTTAAATGAGCAATACCATGATTAAAATCAAAATTTGATTTGCTTGAAAAAAATGTTTTAATGTATATCTAAAAATTTTTATTGTTTTAGAAGTAACTTTCTTTTGTTAACTACATGGTTTTCCATGACATTTATTGACAAATTATAACATGAATGTAAAATTATTTCAGAATATCATTTTGTATGTGTTTACCCTCAATTAAATTACCTAACTTCAAAAGGAAATATTTTAATAGAAAAAAGGATGTAGAAAATCAACAGCTTTGGTTTATTTGAAATCAATTATTTGATTGACCACGTTTTTTATGAATCGCCTGCAGATATTTCTGTACAAAGACAATCACCGCCATCCATTCGCCATATCTTAGACACCATGGGCGTTCGTTTATTGTGGCCATCATTGCTTAAATAATTTGATTCCTCAATCACTGGATCTCATTGGTTACCTGACATATTCTCTGCGGCTTTCACTGCCCCCCTACAGTGGTACCTGACACTCCAGTAAATATGGCCCTCCCGCAGATCTTCGCCAATTGAAGGCGGAATGATCACAAGTAGCGTTTCGAATATCCCGATAGGGGTGGGAAAATCCCAGTTGTATACCTGGGCAACTGAAAGTATCTTTTATTTATTACCTTTCATTCCTTGCCACAGGCGCCGGGTTGTCTTCCTTTCTTAAGGGAAGGGATTCTTGGAAAAAGGGAATATTTGGTCTTCGGTGGGGTAGTTTGCCCTTGCATTCGATTTAAGTTCGCCCTGATTTTCAAATACAGCAATTTGACTGAGCAGTTTCTGTTCATTGTGGAGGACTAGAAATAGAAAGTCGGACTAAGCTTTGGCTGTGGGGAATTTTCTTTTGTTTGCTCCGGATTCCTCGTCAAGGGTCAGCTGATTCGACTGAAAGGGTCAGTAAATTCCCTAAAAAATGACCTTCAGTGGAAGGCTGGACAAGGGCGTATTTCTCTTAGAAAACTTTTTAAGCTAACTAGGGGTGTCATTTCGAGGAAAAACTTGGGAGGAAAGATGTTAGCTGTAATCATATCACAAGAATGAAGTAAAACTTCTGGTAACCAGCTCAAGCTAGCTAACTTTAAAAACCACTAAAACATAACTTACAGGAATAAAATCAAATCTTTTCATAAAAATTCAGCCATTTATTTAACCCTCGAAACCATAAAGACGATCTGTTATATCTATGAACTGAAAATAGTTTAACAAGATACAGAACAGTGTGAGCATGTAGCCACAAAATATTCATAATTTTCATCTTACTTTATCCAATTATTAAACTGTAATGCATTTTTCTTTCAAATATATTCTATTCAAAGTTATTAAAATATTTTGTCGAGTTATAAGTCATTCTAAGAGTTCTACCATTTATAGTTAAATAATAATGGAAGAAGTGATATTAAAATGTTATCGAATAACATTGTTTTGGATGAAATAACTTTTTTGCACAATTTTTGCTGTTATACATCTAACAAATGCATTTGTGTGAATTCAGACTGAAGCAATCACTAATGTTGAGTTAATGGGTCACGTTAAATTATCATTAAGTGATAAATAATTATGAAATTTTATTGAATACCAAGATTGACGCCGGAATTGATAATTTATTGTCAGTACCACAAGACACTGTGGTACCTATAAAGGAAATACTTAATATCATCAACCTAATATTATTTGAAGATTTTCAAGTGAAAACCATGTCCTACAAGATATTAAGACGTAAACTGAATATTTAAAATATTTTTCGAAACATTTTTCAAATGTAAACCAAAAGGTACCTGTGTATTTATTTTATTATATATTTCATCTTAATAGAATATATGATCTTTAAAATATTAAGACATAAAATACTTCGAAATTTATATCCGGACCACAAACTCTTATGATATATTATAACAGTACTAATATCATATTCAATTAAACAATTTATAATAATTCAATTTCCAGTTTTTAACTTAGAATTTCTACATAAAATATCAATGTTTATCTTATAGAAAAGAAATGATGATTATTTAATCTATATAAGAAAGCAAAACACAAGGAAGTCATGAGCAATGCCTACTATGTCATTTACATTTACTTCTTATTTTAATAATTCCTTAAAATGAAGTACGTATGACACACACATATATATATATATATATATATTATGTCTCAAAAATCATACTTCGCAGATGAAAGAGAAAATGCATGATAGCAGCGTCGATGTTCTGCATCATCTGCATGAATTCCGTGGGAAATAAACACTCCATCGGAGTTTGATACTTCCCTCGCCGTGCATGAGTGCGCGCGCCCATGCTTGAATACGCGGAGAGTGTGCATCATCATCATTATTAGGTGCTGCTCTTAATTTTTTGTTGTGTTTTTCAATCAGCATCAGATCAGAAAATGCAGGACGAGGGCGAAAAGGAGCTCTGCATGACTGAAGATGGGAGCTGAATACAATCGCTGCCTACAAAGACAGTTTTCACTCTTTTTCTTTTTTCTTTTTTAATATTCTGGTCAGCAGAATCCCTCTCCTTTGTGTGTTAAAGGGTCATCATGGTTTGACCCTACACATTCTTCAGCAAATTGGAGACTCACACTTGGAAAGCTTTGAGCTGCAAACAAAGAGTTCGAAAGGGTGTGGTATGTATTTATAGAATAAGGAAGCTGTTAAGAATGTGTGTCATTTAGAAAGGAACAAAACAAAAGAACATCTCCTTTAAGAAACAATTCATCATGTGAAAACAGATAATTCAGGACTTCCAGCCTGTATCTTATTCATAGGAAATAATTAAAGAAAGATTTCACTCTTTTAAAGTAAATTTTTATAATAAATAAATTTTCTGTTTCATTTGATCTAGTTCAGTTCTTATAAAGGAACTATTATTTTTTGCCCAATGTTGGTATTTAATTAAGTACTATGTATGAAATTTAAATGCTTTAACATACTAAATTAATTTCCAGGAAAGTTGTCAATTGGTAAAGGATGCACCGCTATTTTTAAATTTTTCTCTAATATCATCATCTCCTATAATTAATAAGTGATTTCAATATACAAGGTATAATTGAATTTTTATTTTAAATACTTATAGTTTGACAGTAAATATTGATTTTTAAATTATTTTAATTCATGGGAGTATTGTTTTCCTCGTTTTCGAATGCTTTTTGAGTTTTACAGTTATAATTTTATATATATTATATTATTTATACTTTTAAAAGTACTTATTTAAGTTTTATAAATTACGTAAGAAATTTTTTGTCAAAATTATAAAAATCTATTGTTTAAATAAGAAATGGTCAAAATATACAGACGATCGTTTTAAGGCATTTACTTTTTTATGTAACTGAGTTTAAAATACTTAATTCCAAGGGATAAAAAAAAAATACTAATTTTATACAAAGAAAGCACATTCACTTTTATTTGAATTAAGAATAATGCATGCATATGTATTGTTTAAATAATCTTCAGTATTCAGATTTTCAGAATTTTTTCAAAATTCCTAAAACGAAGTTGCCGATGCATTCAGACCTTCAAAAATTAAAAAATAAAATCCGGTTTGCTTATTTCATTTACGTTTGCGTCTATATCCACCTGCTTAAGCAAACGACTTTAAAAAAAAAAAAAAAAAAAAAAAGATAAAATAAATGTATCCATAACTTTTCTTCAATTGCAAACTCATTTCATTTTCTTTATTATTAAAAAGTCCTTAAGAAGTAACTTCAGTGTGAAATATAAAAAGTTAACATTGAATCACGCCACCTTCTGGTCAAAACGTCAAACTAATTTCAAGGGCACTTGCTTTCCGGCTTATTTCTTTAACAGTTCATAATGTTCTTGACGAAGGAAGAAAAGAAAGAAAGAAAAAAACACTCGAATCACGTTGTCCTACTCCTTTAGTTAAATACTGTTGAATGTTACTTTGTATAACATTTTCAAACCAGTTAAAAGAGCTCCGTTTCTTTCTTATTTGGTTTCGTAGTTATTTGCAGACCCATTAACTTAAATGAGGCGATTTCTATGCGATTCACCTCGCAGACATGAAAGTTAGCTGCTATGACTTACGCTCTTTATTATTTATATATTTTTCTTCATTTTAATGCTTTTAAGTGTTTTCGTACCTCTGCTATTAATAATTCCACTTGAGAGTAGAGGACAGAGCCGGTTGCAAAAGTGTGTTATGCAAATTGCGCAGCCTGGAACGAGGTTCTGTTATCTCTTTCATAGTTGTTGTGTCTGATAATTATGTCTCTATCCATTAATGCGCATTTTTAACTACAGTTTTTACTTCTAGTTTAAGAGAATTTGAAAAACTTCTTTGCACTTTATAGGAGAGTTATAATTGAATCATTTTAACTATGAATTTTATTTGTAACCTCTGCATTTCAAGGGCTTCGTGCGTCTTTGTCAGCAGGATTAATATTTAGTTTTGAATGATTATTTCAAATTTATGTTTTCATTCCATAGTATTGTTTTTAATACAGCAACTTGAAATGAACTTTGACGAGTGGTTAAATTCTTTCAAACGTTTTTATTATTTAATTATTTAAAAGTATTAAATTAAGTAAGTCTTTTACTTTTCAGTAATATGATTCTATGTAATTTGTTCCATTTTTCATTCTTAGGTAATTTTCTTTAGTTGTTTCAATAATTTTAAATTATAATGTGGGAATATGTCACCATCCCATCTTAGTTTTGCAATCCGGCAGTCTTCAAAGTTTGCTTCTAAAATCTTCGTTGGTTACTCATTTTCCTACATTTATTTTTTCCAAAATCAATCAGTATAATCGTTAAAATTTTATGAACTAGATAATAATTTTATTTGATTTATTCCTTTAATGCAAATTTTATTTCAATTTGTATATTATTATATTGCATTTAATCAAAAGTAATTGAATAATAATATTATCAAATTAAATTGCCAAGAACAATTATAAGAACTTAGAAGGTACTTCTAAAAAATTAAAATTGAAGGTACTTCTAAAAATAATTTAATTCTATTTAAATATAGTGCAATACATTTTTATATATTCCATTTAAAATTCACACAATATTTGTAAAATTTTTACGCAGTTCTAAAAATCTTAATTCAACTACGAAAAATTAGAAATTTCTTATAAAATATTTTAAAGATTTTAAAAATAAAAATTAATTGTAACAAAAGAGTTTTTTTTTTTTTTTTTTTTTTTTTTAATGAAAATTTTTAAATATTATATAAAATTTGAATAGAGTGTTTGGTATTCTTTTATCTTAGAAACAGGTATCATTTAGAAATACTTTGGAAAAACTTACTGATTTGCTTAAAATTTTAATTTTACTGTATCGATTGGAAATATAAAAGAATTCTCATATGAATATGATCTAATTAATCCCTAAATATAAAACTATAATTCAAAAAAATTAATTTAAATAAAAAAATTGTGTGTTTTAATTTTCGCACATATAGCTAAATTCATTAATTTAAATATATCAGATAATTTCCCCAAACACTATTTTCATTCAAATTAATGCATTTCATTGATTAAATTTCAAGCTTCTGATTTCTTAATATTTTCAGTCTTATGAAATGATAACATACTAACATCTATATGTTATCGACAAGATTAACTTTACAAAACAGTTTTCATATCAAACTAATTTATTTTTCAGACTAATCATGTTTGAAAATCTGTTTTTAAATCCCAAATTCAGACGAATAAAATTTCATATTTATATTTGCTTAATACTTCTGTTTCATTTCAATGGAAGTTTTAATGGGCTATTTAAAAATGATATGAACTTGTACTTTATTTTCTTTTTGATCACTCGTTTGCTCATGAAAATTAATTCAGCTGAAACTTGTATTTTATTGTGAATACCGAACTAAAGCAAATATTCTCTTAAAATTGTAGAATGTTCCATTTCATGTATACTCATAAAAATTGCAACACTACGAAGGTATCGATGCAAAATCAAGTTTAATATATAAACGTCTTTTATAATTGTAATTATAAAAGACATTTTGAAAGATAATAATTAATATTAAGTACTGTGAAATGTACTTGGTGTAACAATCACATATGACAATAAGTGCTACTTGGCAATTTTTCAAACAGGAATGTCTGTTTACAAAAGAGATTGCTACATAGTTTGTATGCGCTTTACAAAATTTATCAGCAAAAACTATAGAATGAGGAAAACCAGTGTGAATTTGAGTAATGATATCTCACACTTATTCAATAGGGGGCATATTTGGCAAATTATCAGCAGAAGAAAAAGGACTGTTTGAGTTCTAATTAAAAAACGCCTTGAACATTCCTTGTAACATATGAACGGACGTGATGAAAAATTGCTCTAGGAATGTGGAAAAAAAAATGATATGTTCCAGTAGTAGAATTCGTAGTGGAACCTGCAATTATCATTAAGTCATAGTAACTAAGATAACCTAAGATACTCATGAATAACCAATTCATAAATTTGGATGTTCGCTCACTATGATGTTTCATAATCCATCCAGAATACTACATACGCATTCTAGAACATCTAGTACAAATGTGACCAATTTAGTACCAATTAATGGAGGAGTTGTTAGAAAAATCTACTTTTTCATGTCAACATGTCAGTTTATTTTCACGACCCCAATACTGCAATACGTATTGCCGGTTCCATACCAAGGATATACTTTATATAAAATTATTCTCCCTCGAAATCTGTGATATCCATAAATTGATTAAGAAGACATTGATACAGCTGTAGCATTGAATGACATAAGTTGTATAATCAATGTCCTATCCGTATTGAAATGTCTGTCAGCACCAATCGAACTAAATGTTTTCATCACACAATGATGTCAGTTTTCGACACCCATTTCTAGAATCTCATGCTGTTCTATTCTGATCAATCGTTTCCAAACTTGCATCACTTTGTTGATGCCTACACAGGATCTGTTATTGTATAATAAAATGCTCCTTCAAGAAAATTCATCATTTTCGCCCATTCTTTTGCACTTTATTGAAATGTCGTTATCTTTCTTCGAAGAACTATAGTTACGAATCACTTAACGTTTATTACAATCAAATAACCAACCATAGGCAATTTTCTGTATTGAGATCATGTCTATTTTCTGTTGAGAAACATTTAAATCTCGTTACTTAATATTTCAAAGATTTAAGATAAGTAAAGGTTTTACACAATTCTCTATTCATACGATTTCAATTCCATTTCAGAGAAAATTACTCAGCTCCCGCAACGGTTGTGACAGATATTCTAATCACTAGTATAACAAATGCATTAAAATTTGTATTTTTCAAAAGATCAGTAAAATAATTTATATATCGCGTCTCCCTCTTTCGAAATAAGTGTTAATAAATGTTAGTCCCTAAGATTTAAGACAGCGAGCATATGTCTATTTTTTTTATTTATATGTGTGAAAGGTTAATCAGTAAACATATTATTTTCAGCCTACAGAGATTTCAACCTTATTTTGTGCTTAAAGATGGTGAAAAAAAATTTTAACTCTAAAAATATTTTCTTGCAAAAAAAAGAAACAAAATAATATAACTATCCACATTAAGTTTATCCATTCACTTTAAAACTTTAAGTTTGATTTATTTATGGAAGTAATTAATATTTTATCGCTGGATGCACAGACCATCTGATAGCTCGATGCAAATGGGTTATGGATACAGATAATTTCTCAGACGATATTTAAATGAGGGTTATTCTCTGGAATAGAACAAAATATTAAAAAATAGATAAATGGTATTGAATGTTATTTGGAATTAGAATGGGCTGAAATATACACAGATATAAATAACAAAATTTTAAAGAGTTTCTTCATTCAAAAAGATTAAATTTATTTGATTCTTAAAAGAAATATAATAGCAAAATTTTTTTCCATTAAATCAAACTGAGCAATTTGTATATTACATCAAAATAAATAATTCATTTTTAATTCATTTCTACTTTTTGTTTTCACTTTTATATATAGTTTCTGTTTATTAAAGTATTATATAAACTTTATATTTAAGAAATAATATTTATTGTGAAATAAAATTATCCGTAAGCATTCCAGTACATTGACTAACTTTTGTTTTATTCAGAATGTTATTTCCGGAGTACAATTTTATCTCATCTTAAAATGCATAACACAGAATTCTTAATCGAAGTGTTCATACACGTCCCGTTAAATCTTCATTGACTTTTGCGTAAATCAAAAGTCTTTGTTCGAATTTCAGCAGCAAGCTGAATTCTCACCACATGAAATTCTTTTATGTATAAAACCAGGTCTTTCTCACCCAATAAAATGAAGAATTACCAAGTAAATATTTAAGCTGATCGGGGTTTCCAAGAAATTTACGAGTTTAAGCTGGCTTTTTCAGAACTTATTTTCCGCCTCCTTTTTTTCCAGTCGGCGGAAAGTTCCGAAAGCTGCAGCTTGTAGGAACAACACGGCGTAAATCTGTCACATTTAAAAAGAATCAGAAGTGGAATTTAATATTCGTCTCTCACAGGTTAATCCCCTCGAACAGTCTCCCCTACACATCCCCCGTCTGTTTGCGAAGAGATATATCACCAGTAGAATTCTTATGCGGAGGGGAAAAAAGACATGGAAATATGTATAAAATACTCAAAATGTATATTAATGTGATTAAAGACAAGAACACGAGTATATGCCAAGAAATGATATCTCGGTATGAAAGGAATGTTGTAAAACTTTTGTGATATTCTTTGCTTTGGAGATCCATTTGTAATAGCGCTTTATGAGACCTTCTTGGAAGAGTGTAGCTGATAAATGCTTAACTCGATATAAATTAATATCTATCAATGAATTACTGTTGTGGCCAAATGTTAAGCTGGTTATTCTTATTCTGAGTGAGAAAGAAACACCAACCATATAACCAATAATGTAATCCATCCTTATTTCTGAGCTCATAGACAAATGACTTGTAATAATCCGGCTTTAAGTTATATCTGTGAATTATGAATATAAGTAGCTTATATATATATA
>JAPDSC010012123.1:187710-255392 GCA_026290005.1 Latrodectus geometricus | reverse complement strand
TATATATATATATATATATATATATATATATATATATATATATATGAAAAAAAATAATTTTAATTGTGTGCGTATTATTATGGTACCTTTTCATGAAATTTAAGATTACTTTGTAATAGTTGTATATTAATTTATCCAGTCAGAGTAGGGCTATATTTCAAAACTATAGTATTATGAAGGTGATTGACTAAAAGGTCTATTAATTGTAAATTTTATGAATCAAATAATGCAATAAAACCATTATATTTTTGTATTGAAATTCATTTACAAATTCTGCTTATAATTTTACATAAATTCCTTTTCAAATTTTCTTTGATAACGTAAAACCTCCTTAAAATATCATTTAAAAAATATACACATTTACAATTTGAAGCGTTTATTAAATTTGTATTAATATTGGAAGCAAAAAATTAATTTAGAAAAGTAATGGTGAACTTAAAATATTACCTCTTAAGCCACAATCATAATTAAATCACTTGAAAATAAGGAAGACAGTTCAAAAATATTTTTTAATAAATATCCTTTTAAATAAACTATGCTAAGATGGAGTAATAAAATGAATATGCTTCAAAGTAATATCTGAAAACGGAAGCTTATTTTTAATTAAAAAACATTCCAGTTAGATAATAATATACTATTAAAAGTGATGGCTTATTTCCTTTGAATTTTTCAAGAGGAAAGCGCATCAATGGGCAATGAGTGACTATGGAAAGGCAAAATTTCCGTAAGGCTTATAAATATAAAAAAACAAAATATTTTATTTATATATTACGACATATTTTTATTAACTGAATTCGTTTTGTATTCGTAGACAAATATTCTCTTAAGAATTAATATCTATTGTATCTTGTGCGTGATTCATTTGTGTTTCTGTGGATTTGAGATATATGCAGGTTTAAATTTAAAAGTTTCCATTTATCATATTATTCAGTTAATTGATTACATAACAATCTCGAAGACTTACACTTTTAGATGTCATGAAATAAATATTTAAAGAAATCCATTTTTAAATTTATTAGACAATTTTCATAAGTTAAAGTAGTAACGGCTAACGAAATAGTACTAAAGATGAATGGAAGCGGAGTTTTGTGGATTCACTAATCCTAATTCTCATTTAAGACTCAGACTTTCTGCTTGCTGACAATCAACTCACATTTTAGCAAAAGACATTCAAGGTTTGGTGACCTTGGTATTTTTCCCACTCGTAAAAGATCTATGATTCAATTCCTGTTAAGAACCTGCAGCTTGTCATTCCTCAAATAACACATACAAATGAGCTAAATTACATCGAACACAAGGTAATTTACTTGATATGCAGCATTGATAATCTACGAGATTGAATGCTATCTTAAGCCAATTTACTCCTATGTAAACTAATAAATTTTGTGAAAGTTAAATGATATAAAATAACATACTTCATTTTGTTACATAAGGAATATATTTTTATAAATAAATAAATTTGTTTATATTTAATAATGAAAGTTTTTCTGGGCCTCTTGGATAAATAAACGGCATTCGAAGAATACGTTATTTACTAATAGGAGAGCCTAAAGAGATTAAAAAATAATCTCTTTCAAGTTGTTTTTATGAATTAAATGTTACAATTTTTTTGAGAAATTTAATGCCTTTATTTCGCGCATTTAATGCTTTTTGAATAATATTATTCTAAATTAGCGAGTAGAGACGAACCTGTGCTTAAATATCGACCAACCAATGAAAAAAACAGCATACATACAATTTATTTTACAAAGAAGCACACATTTTTCTGAATTAAAAAAATTCTAATATTCAAGAACAAAATATGTGTTTTTAACAATATGTTTTTTATCTTAGGGTAATATTTTTATATCGTAAATATTATTGATGGCAAAAATGGTATTTTTTCAGGAGATTATTAGAGATTTTAATATTTATCTTTTATGAGGTTAAGTAAAGCCGCGGTGACCTAGCTGGTTTGAACGTTATTCTCGTTATCCGGAGGTAGTGAGTCCGAATCCCGATCCAGTCGAAGATTCATCGTGTTCGCTAATGGTGAATTGGGCACTTTATGTCGTGGTCGCAATGTCATCCATATGAAATAATACATCTGGCAGGCAAAGTTTGGAGGTCTTCTGCTTGTTCCCTGCTACTAAATTAGGAATAACTACTTTCTGGGCTATAATGGCACACCCACTGCGTCCCCCAAAATATAAGGAGCCATTGCTTCCGCCTTTGGTAATGTTGAAAGATTGAAATCCTAATAACCGGAGATTATTCAACAATATAATGATCCCTAATTAAATCAAGGGCATTGTACGACAACAAAAAATTATATATTTGTTTAAACTTTGGCGCATATACATACAAGTGTAAAGAATTGTGGTTTGAGAATCTTATAATAATGACAGCCAGTAAAGTATTTGAAGGTACATAACTTGAATGGGAATAGAAATACTAAAAATGTTACATTAAATAGCATAATCTGTCTTGCATTTTACATCGTGTTTCTTAAGAAGTCTTTTGATAGTTAAAAATGTAAAATAATCCAAAATTGGTATATTTCATATAATTAAATATATTTCTCAAAAAAAGTTATCTAAAAATAGAATTTTTCTTATTTTACACCAAAATTAGAATATGGTTTTTGAACTTTCTTTTCAGAATATTTGTATGAGAAGAAGATTGTGTATGTATTTAAGATTCTGGTACATTTGATTGATAGACTATTTGTTTGTCAACCAAATGTTGGATGTTTCTTAAAATATTTGAGAACATAGAAACAAAATGCCAAATTTAATTTTAAAGAAAACGTTTTCAATTTCCTTATAAACTTTTGTTGTTTTGTCTCAAATTTCTTCTCTTCAGCCTCAAATTTTTTTAAACTTCTATTAAAATAACACATAAAAAGTTTTTTACAAATTCAAAAGCTTGTAGAATCGTATCTTTCTCTTTGTCAGCAAGTTGAATTAAAAGATGCAGAAACTTTTGACTCGTAGCTCTTGAAAATTATTGAATTAAAACTGGTCATTCAAAATTCATGAATTACAAACAACAAGGAGGGAATGTGGAAACTATAGAGCAGGTGACTAAAATTGAGTTGTCACTTCCTACTAGTAGTTTTGGTTTCGAATTCCGTTCGAGTGTTTTATTCATATTTTCACTTTTAGCTTTGGCCAAATTTAGCTGTTTACTCTAGTTATTTTTGCTTCGTTTTCCTAAATTTTGTATTTTATATTTCTGTTTATTAAAAAAACAGAATAAGAATTTTGATTTTGAATATCAATGTTTAAGGATTTGGTCTGAAAGAATAATGGAAATAATAGCACGTCTAAAATTGCGATAGAAAAATTTTGTCTGAATCCTTATTCATATTTTGCTGAACGTGCTTCTATTTATATAAATTTTTCAAGAACGTCAGTGATAATAAAATATTCTTTGACTTTTATTCTTTTGTTCATACAATCTGTTAGACGAATCATTCTTTCTTCTTGGAGTTAGATTAATCATGACTTGGTGTAGGTGAATTATTCACACTGAGCAAAATATTGCTTACACTTTTCATTTAAGTTAATGTGCATACAAATTTTGCAATAAACTCTTGAAAATTATGCTTATAAATTTTTATGAGTGAGATTTACACATTATATACAGTCATTCATATTTAAAATTTTTCTTGGTGGATAAATATTTCCAATTAGGTCCCCATTAAATCTTTCAGCAATCAAATTTGTTATTATGATAAAAAAATATATAAATTTATTTAAATATCGTCTTTTGTACTTTATTGTTTACCTGAAAATGTACTTTTTCTTGCATACAATTTTTTAATTTTTTTATGCAGTTTAGACTAAAGTTTTTTCCATAACACTCCATTTTAATTAAAGATATATATTAAAAATATTTTAATCTGCAAATTAAATAACAGGATGAATGATTAATTTTTGAAATATTTTACAAGAAAGTTAATCAGTTAAAAATAGGATTATATGAATGGTATTTTATAAAAGAATTTCTAGAGATATTTAACATACTGCCTCGTAATAAATAGTAAATTTAAAGACGAATAATTAAAGAATTAATTTTAAATAAATATAAGAAGTAAATTTAAAGAGGATATATATATATATATATATATATATATATATATATATATATATATATATATATATATATATATATATATACACATTTTTAGAAATTTTGATAGAAAATTGAATTTTGTATTTATAATAAAAGTGATAAATTTAATGAAATAAACTATTAAAAGAAATGTTTCACAGAAAAGTTCTATCTTTAAATGTCTCATTAAAAAATTTATCCCCGTGAGTTTTCTACATATTATTACTATTTCACAAATTATTAGTTGCATAAATTTTAAGCATGCAATCTTTTTTTTTTTTTTTTTTCCTTCGAAACTTTTTGTTAAGTTTACAATTGGAACATTTTTACGTATGATATTCATTAATCGTTTTGCGTGAAAAAAAATTGAAAATATAATAATTTTGAAATGTTACATATAATTTTTAAATGCTATGTATAAAATGTTTTAAAAAAGATTCGAATGTCCAAAAAAGGATTCCATAATAAAAATTAAAAAAATATTTTATAAGAAACTGCAAAGTTTAAAATTTTACATAATAATTGGATATTTTGTAAAATTTTTTATAACAAAAATTGCACGTGTAATATAAAATCAAGCTTATTCATTGATTTTATAAATCCAAAGATATGCCAGTGTAAAAAGATTTTAAATGCTCAAAAAATGAAATAAGTCATGAATAAGTTAATTGATAAATCACTACCATTCCCCGAAAAGCTCTGCTAGAAATCTAGAAAATAAAGAAAAAAGAGTAATAAAACTTGACTATATTCACCTACATAAACGAAGATCATTTTAGCACAGTTAAGCGGGCTATAAAACAGCAAGTATCCGGCGAACAGCGTTTAAAAAGTCTTAAAAAGAGTGAGAAATAGTTTAAGCATTTTTTTTAATTTTAATGATATAAGAAACTTTTGAATTATCTTCACTAGATAATCAGAATTGGAAATTTTCAAATAATGATAAGTTCATTTGAAATCTACTGATTTACTGAACATTTTTATATTTAATAGAGTATAATACTCTTCATGCAAATGGGCTTGCATTATGGTTTTACATACTAATAAAGTAATATTGTATGATTTTATATTTGCCTATTTATTTTAAAAATAGAATCACAGAATTTCATGCAATTATGATATCATGTAGTCGACAATCTTCAATAAATATTTACGAAATACCTTTTCGCTGTACTTTTTCTTTAAATAAATTAATTTTTTTACTTTTATTTAGTTTCTGCAAACTAAATAGAAGAAAAACTGTAGGTGGTCAGTATCATTTTCAAAGTTGAAAATCATTTTTATGAGATTCAATCAATAAAACCTGCAGTCTTAATTCAAGATATAAAAAACACATTTATTAAGCGTAAGTAAATAAAGTTCAGTTTGAAAAACAATTAATTTACAAATTTATATAGCTTTTTCAAAAATTCCCTTTTGGAATAATTTTTAATGCTATTCTAAGCTTGCTTTGTTTTTTAATGCAATTTCTTATTATGTATTTTGAAAAATTTGTCAACATTTTGATTATTTATTCAATGCATATAATTGATTATTACTACCTCTGGTTAATTTTTATTCATTTATATTTCTATATTAATCATTAGCTTATACTACTTCTAATACACAAAAAAAGTTTTCTCACTATCAATCATCTCCCATTAATTTAACATATATATTTGTTTAACTTTTTAATTGATTTTTTATGGAACACTTTTAAAGCTTACGTAATATATTTTTCAGTCACCACAAAAGTTTACGGAAATCTGTGAAAAATATTTTTGCAGTAGAGTGGTCCAATTATAATATTTTAAAAAAAATATGCAAAAATGTTAAAACATCAGAAAATTAATTGAAACATTTTTTATCTTGCAGTATTTACACATTTCGAAAGATTCCTTTTTAGGTTAATGGACGGGAGCAACTCAGATTTCTATGATTTGAATACCAAAAAGCAATTAACGCTTAGAAGGAAGTAAACAAGAAGATTGAGGAAGGCTTAAAAAGTGGTCAATTAAGGACCACTTTTAGTTATAAAAAATAACCTCGAATAAAAACATTAAAAAATTCTTGGTTTCTTTTTAGCTTAATCATAATGAAAAAGATTACAAAAATTGAGAATCGATATAATATCTTGCTTTTTTTAGTTTAAAAGCAACACGTAAACTTCCAGAGTAATTGACTGTGGTCAAGTCAATATCAATCAAAAACATTTTTTAGCTGTGTTAATTTTCAAAATATTTCAATAGTAGTATTATAGATAAATTTTGCTTGTATGTTTTCCAAAATATATATAATTAGAATATTTAATTTCTTTAATAAAAATTCTAACTACATGATTAATTTGGAATAATAATTGAAGGCGAAATCTTGAAATTTTTAACTTGGTTTCAATTTATGATAAAGTGCTTCATAACCAATAATCATATGACATTATGGGAAATCTTTAAATTTTATACTATTCTATTTCAATTTCTAAGAATAATAAATAACTCTGTAATTTCTGAAATGCCACATCACAGTAATCACGGCTTCAAATATTAAATTTTAATGTGTGTAGTAATAAGTGACATTTCATCTGAATTCATCTAAAGGACAACATAATTAACCTTTTGAGTACTGAATTTTGTAAAGATTGTATAGTATTGAAGTAAGCAGATGACGAGTCTCACTCGTCTAATATACCCAACGGTTAATAAAATTATATATGAGGGATGATGAAAACATATTTATTGTATCTAATGCACTTTTATTTATTTCTAAAAAAAAAAAAAAGAAAAATATGCACAAAACTCATACTTTTGTTATAAAGAGTACGGCAATAACGGGATATTACATTTTTGTAGCTAACAAAAAGACTAACTCATATTGCTTATCATGTGAAGTTTTAGAATAGATTCGTCATTATTGACATTTAAAAGATGTAGCGAATCCTGTGTTTTTTAAATTCATATATATAATGATTGCCTGTTATAATTATCAAATTAGATCTAAATAAATCAGACTGCCAAACTGTCATGCACATTTTTTAACTATACCATTCTTTAATGAGAATATAATTTTAGTATTTTTGAATCTTATTAATTCGCGACAGTTCCATACGTTTTTCCACATTTCACACCAATTTTTGCAAATTAGGGATGACTAATTTTATTTTTCAAATGCACATAAATACAACATCAGTGGAAATCCATACAACTAAAAATGTAATATTTTAATACGTAAGCGCAAGGCCCTTTTCCTGAAAGTATGGTACTTTTAGATGCTTAATATGATATAACTTTTTAAAATAAATCTTAATGGCAATATATTTTAATTTATAGTTAAGATATTTACGGGAAATGTGTAGAAGAAATATATTTTGAATAATATATAAAATTCGGCTATTTTACAAAAAATCTATCAAGAAATTATATATTTAAAAAAGTATATTTCGAGTAATATAAAAAAATTCTCGCGGTTAACTGGGCATAAGCTGCTTATTTTCGAAAATAAATTTTAAGGGAAATTTTTCTGAAAGTAGAAATTACGCATTATTAATTATAAATACACAATAATCATAATCAAAAATAGGAATTGAACAACATAACTCCACTCGAGTCTAAGCCAAAGTGGAAAAAAATGATGACTTTACGCCATTTGACCGCTTCAATAACTCTAAAGCAAAGCTTTGTCACAAGTGAGATCTTTAGATTAAATCTCATCCTAACCTTGAAATTTGTGTTTTATTTAACAACAGTCTCCATTGTGTTATATAATTTAAAAATTGCATCCTATTTGATATAAAAATTCTTGAATATTTAAAGAAAGAAATCTTGAATTAGTTTGTAAATTTTAGGTGAAAGCTATTTTCTTCATAAAACAATCTAAAAATGGAATATTCATATCAAACATAGCATATTAATTTCGTCTGTGCATTTGAAATAGGATGCAAATGGGACATGCTCTTACTTTGCTTGCGATTAGTTACGATATTTGTATTTCGTGTAATGAATTAATTTAGATTCTTTCTGAGCTCACCATTTCTAATTTAAACCATTAAATACAAGCTTACATAAATTTGTTTTCTTTTAGATTAGTGTGATTTTCTCTAAGAAGCCGTAGGATAATCTTAATATAAGATATCGTACCAATAAATTGCATTCGTTTTTTTAAACTTATGTTGTTTATTAATAAATTTTATTTATTTTACATGTGTTTTTTGATGATTCAGTTTTCTGAAAATATTTTTTATACAGAATGTGTGTGATAAAATTCAGATAATCACATATAAGCTTTGAGGTAACTATAAGGTAACTAATTTAATTATTACTGAAATCTATGATTTTTTTTAAATGTGCAATAATGGAACAATCCCACATCACGTGCAATAATTAAAATCTTTCTAACCTTTAAATGTTTTACAAAATTAGTCAGAATTTTGCTTCAACACAAATTTTTGCAATTGAAAGAATTATATCTAGAGATTAAAATTATTTTGGGAGTTATTGCTAGAGTTTTAATACCCTCATCTATATATTTAATAATACATTGATATGATAAACAATAAATCTATTCAATTCTGCTCATCATAAAATGTTCAGGTAACAAAATTAAATCACAGTATATATATATATATATATATATATATGTGTGTGTGTGTGTGTGTGTGTGTGTATATATGTGTGTGTGTGTGTATATATATATATGTGTGTGTGTATATATATATTTGTATGTGTGTGTGTGTGTGTGGTGTGTGTGTGAATGAATGGAAAAAGTTTAAACAGACACACACATAAATCCTGAATGATTTTGCGAGCTTTAGAAAGATAATTTCATCTAGAATTTTTTCTAAAAGCTTTTATTTTTATTATGCATTAATAAGTTCAATAAAAACTTATTGCACAATGTAAAATTAATTTAGTTTGAAAAACTTCTTTGTAGCTATTAATTAAAATACACATTTCTGAAAATCATGTCTTAAACAGTATTATATTTATGATGAGTAGCAGTTATTTATGAAAGATGTAATTACATCATTAAAAGAGAAGAACTGAGGAACTTAAGTTCCTTATTTTCTAAAATATTTACCAATGCTATTACAATTTTCATTTTATTACTTTTATTTATTTGCTTACCATACACATTCTGTGACGTCATTACATGTATTATTTCTAAGGTTAGAATGTATTGCCCTAAAAGGATAATTAGGAAGTAAGTATCGTTAGATGCATTTTTTTTTTAATTTTATTTTTTTATTTTATTCAAAAAGAGTCCTTGTGAGGATTTTATTTCTACCAAAGATGTGACAAGGTGTGGACACACAGGAAGCCGAGAACATACAAAAAACTGTCCATCCTACAGATTTCTGTGAACTGAGTGTATTTTTACATGCGGAATACCGTGAAATCGGAGAAAGGATAATCCCGGAAACCGGAAATGATCCGAAAGCACTGCGGAAGAGATTGGAGAAGAGAAACCTGAACAAAGCGGTGAGACGGTCTATTCTGCGTCAATCGACTAATTAAATCTGCATGTGGACATCACGATTTATTTCTATTTATTGTCCATTGACTATTTTTATGACTATTAAAAAAGCTCCTGTTTTACTGTGATATTTATTTTTCTATCCAATGTATATTTATCTTTTGGGCTTGTCGTTTAGTTTTTAGTTTCCCTATTTTTCAGCTGATCATATTTAACTAGTCATCTGGTTGCAATAATTTACTTATTATTTTTGTTTTTCACTTATAACTAGCTTTAA
Source organism: Latrodectus geometricus (assembly GCA_026290005.1). Classification (NCBI taxonomy): domain Eukaryota; kingdom Metazoa; phylum Arthropoda; class Arachnida; order Araneae; family Theridiidae; genus Latrodectus; species Latrodectus geometricus. The sequence continues at coordinate 245,572 of JAPDSC010012123.1, read as the reverse complement.
AGTTTTCTTTAATGATCTCAAAACGCTTTGAATATTTTATAAATTCCTCAACATTTTTTTAAATAAAATCAATAGATCTTAATACTTCCCAGAATTGGTCTTAATCTAACTTTATCATTCATTTCTACCAAAACTTTTATAACTAAATTTTTACAACAAAAATAATCAGATTACAAAATTGTTCTGATGTAACTGAAACATTACGCAAGTTTTTTATAAACATAATTGTTTTTAAATATGAAAATTATAATTACTTAATTGAATGCTCCAAGTAACTGCAAGAAAATTTACATTAATTAATTTTATGCAGATTTCTGAAATTTCAAAAAGAAACGTTCTTTTAGATTAATGTATCGTATATAAATTTTTAGTTGATGGTGTAATTTTACATCTGTCTCAATAAAAACTTGTTCTTGCATTTTCTCTGCATCGTTCATGTAAAAATTAAATCAGTTTATCCACAAATGCTAATCCTCTAACAGTAGCTTAAGATTAAATGAATAATTATGCTGAAATATAAATAGATAAAAAATAATAAATTCCTTGATGCTTCCGTCGTTTAACTTTCGAATGCTATAAATAAAAATATTCCAAAAAGAGCCTTAAAGGGAAATAAACATACAAATTCTTAGTTTTTTTTTGTTTAACTAATACTATAAATAGTAAATATTAATTCAGTAGTTATCATCTGAGAGAGAAAAAACATTTTTTTTCTAAAATTACTTAATTTCATAATTTATAACCCAGAAATGATCACACAATTTAGAACTTAACCGTAATTCTTTGATTTTCAGATAAACTTAGAATGGGATTCTGAATTAAATTAGTAATTATTATAAAAATTACAGAAGAAGTAAACTGAAAATAATAAATATAATTGCTTTTAAATAGTATAATAACGATATTCACACAATTATTTAAGGATATTTACGCTTAACTTAATTTAAAACTCGGAATAAATGTACACATTTTTCAACATATATATAGTAAATATTTAAAAGTTTTTATTAGTTAAGAAGTTTACAAATATTGAATTTAGGACTACATTCTTCAGCGTTCCAATGTTTTTACTATCGGCGTCATATTGAGAGAAACCTAAACATATACATCAGATATTAGAAATCTTTTCAAAAATAAAAAAAAAGTATATATAATTTTTAAAAAAATGAAATTAAATTTTGTAATTGTAGGAGGAAGAGGATCCTATGCTGCTTTTTTCACTAGCCCCAGCGGTTATACATAGAAGATCAATTTAAAAGTGGAAAAGATCCCCACGCCTGTATTCTTGAAGCGAGGAAAGATCCGGAATGTAATATTGCATCGTTAAAACTAATTGCATAATGACAAAAGCAACGTTTTAGGCAACCCAAATCAGGATTGATCGGTTTAAATTATTCATAAATTCTGTTTTCAAAATTTCGGAATGAAATACAGCTTTTATTTTAAATTAGCCTGAGACCTTCTAATAAGTTTCCTTTCATCTTTGCTTTCATTTTCCATTCAATCTTGAACAAAAATTCCACAAACAGAATAAGGATTTCATCTAGAATGATTCTGAAATTTGCCTCAGCTTTCATATAGGAAGAACATGAAGTTCTGTAAAAATTTATTTTACCTAAAAGATTCAGAAAGTTCTGAAGCGGTTGGGATGTGTTTTATATTCAATATCAAAGTTAAAGGTTGATAAAAAATCATAATTGTCAGATCAGACTTATTAACGAATTAATTCATATTGCTATCATATGAATAGCTATTTCAGATGTAATCAACTCAAGTAGTATCGAACTACTTTAAAAGTTTTATTAGTTTTTAATAATTCTAAAATGTTTTAAACATTTTAATTACAATATTCCAATAATTACATTTTCTTACCAAAATAAGAACATAACTTTTTAGTTCCACTATTATAAAAAGCTTTTCCCATGAATAAGAAAATGATAAGATTACATTTTAAATTGTACTCTTAGTAAAAACGTTTTTAATTTGAAAATTTATTTTGATTTACAATTATTTTTGAAAAATTCTATGTTATATATTATTTGAAATGATACTTTTGGGAATAAACAGAATCGACTCTCAGTAAACACGATAGTGTGAATTGATTCTATTTATACCACCTCCAGCCGCCCTTACATAATTGTGACGAAAACAGCATCATCACAGAATTGAACAAATGACATTGAACCGAGTATTTTCCAATTCTTAGGTATTCAAGGACACTTCAAGGACATTTGAGGAATATTAAATGTTTGGATTCTGCCTGGGAATTTCTTATGGAAGATAAAACGTTTTGCAATAAACTGTCTCTCTAATACTTTTAGATTTGAATATATTCAAGTACATATACAAATTATTCCAGTGCTTGAATTAATCATGAAAATTTTTTCGAAGTCTCCTTACTGGGTTGTATGGTAATTATTATACATTCCCTTTAAGAAATCATTGTTTTTATATTGTAAAAAAGTATTTATTGTGCAAAAGTTAATTATATTAATTATTTCACTGATATTTTTCAGAATTTTTAAGATGTTACTTGCTTAATTATGTTAACTGTAATTTACTCATAGCAATATCATTTAATGTCTTTATAAAATACATTTTAAGCAAAACTTTTTTTAAAAATAAAATTATTCAAGACATCCTTTATAATTTTAAGTGAAATATTTGTAATTTAAGGAAAGTGATTTTTTTATACAGGTCTAAATGGTGAAGTTAATACTGAGTGCATATTTGTGTAAAATATTGAGTTAAAGAAATACAGTATCTCACAAAAGTTTTAAGTTGATAACTTTTTTATTACTTAATTTTATTTTAATTTAAGTAAAAAAGATTTCTTAGTGATGATAATGCATAATTTATAATTTTAGCCATTTTACATTGTGCGTGACAAATAGATCTGGAAATTGTTTACTTAAAGAACATAATTCTTTAAAAGTCAAAAACAAGCTTTGAGGTGATTCAATTTTTCTAAACTTTTATAACAGTTAATCAACTTAATATGACAATATAAAGCAACGGAAGCATTTTCATCCATTTTTATCGATAATTCTAAGAGTTCTGTCTTTGGAAAATATTTGTGTCTTGATTTTTTTCCCGATGTATTCCCAAAAATTTCGGAAGGATTAAGGGCACTAAGTTAAGCCATAACCTAATCATTTATTATTTTGAAGATGTGTTTGGGATTCTTATTCTGATAAAACATTCATACATGTGGCACCAATTTTCGAGCACAAAGCAGCATGTGATCTTCTAGAATATTTTTATGATTATTTTGATTCTTAATCACTTCAAAGTGCACAAATAAGACTATGTTATCATAATAAAAGTCTCTCCAGAACATTGCGGATATGTTTCCGGGTTTCATTTTGGACATTGGTGTCGGTGATTTATTTTCTTGTGTTTGGATGAAGAATATAATGTCCGCCATTACTTTTTAAATTTAGATTCATTGCTCCGAAAAACATTCAATTTATAATTGTTCCCATTTCAAACTGCAAATAAATTTCAATAGGATTTTCTTAATTTTTGCTCTATTGAGAAGAATTTTGTGGAGATCATTGCAAGCAATTTAATATCATCGAGCGACATTTTATGATGCTTCTACTTAAAATAATGGTCACAATATATTGTGATCCATGGTGTCAATATTTACTGTGATCCCAACTACGCCTTCAAAATCTCAAAGTATGGATTTCCATCTAAGAAAAATTTAATTTTTCGTTTGGTTTAGTCAGTCACTTGATCTTAATCAAAAACTAAAAGATTTAAAAATATACAGGGATAATATAAAATTTTACTGTAGTATTTTTAAGGTAAATATTACTTTTTCCTTTCATTAAGACGGTTTATTTTTGTAAAAGTTAAGAAAAGCTGAACTTGTGAAAACTTTTGCGAGCTATTGCATTTGGTTTTAAGAAGAAATACTAAAATTTGCCTTTAAGCATTTAATTACATGCCAAAATGAAATGCAATTAATATTAAATTACTTATTAAAATTTAAAAGGGTTAAAGTTATTGGAATAATTGAAAAAAAAAGAAGTTTTTAAATGCATTGCAAATTAATTTATTTCCTGTCGTTTTGATTTTTACTTACTGTTGTCAAATGATAAATAAAAAAATCAATGTAAGAGAAAACTACAATTGTAACTTAATATTCATTGATTCGTTGGTCATTCTACACTGACTTTTTTTTGCATATGTTGGATTTTTTCAGCTGGGTCTAAAAGTTTCAAATGAATTCAGTATTATTCCCTGACAAAGGAATTGAGCCCATGAAGTGCTGAACTGAATGCTAAATCTCTAATATCACGACTTTAAGCCAAATATGATTTTAGTGATTAAAAGAGGGGATTAAAAAACATTCGAAAGAGTTTTGTTGAGAAGTTCAATCAAAAACTATGGGAATAAAATTTTTAAGCGCAAAATTTAATGGAAGGAAAATCCTAAAAAAAAATATTCATAAAAATAATAAAACCTTCTCTTTATCAATATATAAATACATTTTTACATATTGTTTTCGAAGTATGAGTATTTTGTCAGTGGAAAAGATAAAAAACATTTAATCTAAAATGTCGATCATTCATGCACTCAGATGTCTTATAACAGCAATTTTTAAAAAAATGTAAAATTTCCAACTAATGAAATTTTTTTGATATTTAATAATTTTTTTATTAAATTTTAATTTATCATGTAAATAAGAAGGTTCCCCAATCAAAGTATATTCGCTACTATGAGGAATAAACGCTTACTGTACGGTATATTTGATTAAATGGAGAGTTTAAGTTGCTTTTCTTCCATTATTAAAACATTTTTTGACAAATCGTGAATTACCTAAGGAAATAAATTGTGATGAATCATAAAATGACATGATTGAATCATCAAATTTCAAATGCTCTTCCAATTCACTCTAAAGTATATATAATAACAACTGATGCAACGTGAGCCAAATGTCATAATAAAGACACTCTAATAACAGAAAATATTGAGAACTTCAGTCAACTGTTTTATTGAAAAAATAAAATATAATGAGAAAAAAATCGTAATAAAATATGCAAAATTTTAAGAAAAAACATTTTTCTTCAAATCAAAATAGATTCAAATTTCCTATCCCTTTTTTATTCATAAAACGCTACAATTTTTATACATTGGATATCCTTATCTTATAAATATGTTTTAAATTATCATTTAAGCAAAATACTTTTTGGAATAAAAAATTGATACGCAGTTAAGCACTTATGCAAGTAGGAAAAATGTTTTGTAGTATCTTATTTTATGAAATAAATATATTTTATAAAATATCAAGCTAATTGTCATGCATATTGTTTATCTTATAATTAGATAATTAGACAATTTTTATGTTTTAATTACCAATGTTGAAATCTTTTTCCGAGACTAACATCTTGCCTATTTTCAATAGGACAAAATCACATATTATCTACTTTATTCTAGGGTTTTTAATGGAAATAGGTGTCCCTGTTTTTCGTAAGTCTATATGCTGATGCACTGACAGCACTATCTTTCACTATATGTTATTGATAATATAATGATTTCTTAAAGCTGACAATACTTTCTATTTACAACTCAGAATTGCGATTGTAGCAAAAAATCGATACTGATTTCTGCATATTTATCCTTCCATTAAGATGTGTTGGTAGCTAACGATCTGTCTTTCAGTTCGAAAGCTCATGAGTTCGATTCTCATCTTGAATGTTTATGTTCTAAGTGCTTCAGAATCGGTAATAAACTGTAGGACCTTGTTCAGTTAGTCACAAAGTACGGCCGTAGAGTGCCAATCAAATCTTCCGTTACAATTTATTATAAAGTGAATGGTTTGTTGGAAATTAATTTTAAGGAGTATATGATGGAGTACTGATAAATGTAATGAGTGTGTGGTATTATACTTAATTTATTATACCAGTATCAAGAGAGATAATAAAATTTTTTTGCTATTAAATTCTGTATACATTATTGATCAATTATGATGTATAAATTGTAATGGCTGATAAAATATTTGAATTGTTTTTATTTTAATGCGTCAACATATTTACTTAATTCTTTTGTATGCAATAATCAAACAGTTTAAAAAATTAAAATATTAAACTTTTTTTCATAATTTTTTGAAACATTGAAATTTAGAACATTACGTTTTTTTTAAAGTTCTTAGTTCTTTTGTAAACTTTACCCCTATAAAATGCTAATTACAATTTTAATAAAATATCCTTAGGGACTTTTGTAAACAGTATTTAATATATTTGATTTGATAAAAGATTTATACACAATATAAAAAAACGGTAACATTTAATGTTTAATTTATTCTTCTTATTAAAATAAAAGTTAGTTTTTGAGCCTTTGAATCAAGTTCACACAATACGTAATTTCAAATCACGAATAGAATGATATTTAACTCCTGATTGCACTTGTTTGACAAGATAAATTACTATTTTACTCGTAGAGCATTGCATTACTTGCACAGAACTTTTAAGAAGTACCATCAAAAAATAAAAAAATGGATAAAATAAATTCAAGCATTGTATTACACGATAACACATAAAAACAAAGAAATGAAATAGGCAAAATAAAAATTCTAACACAATATAGAACAGAATAAAAATGTCACTGTAGTTCTCTGGGAGTCACCTTGTTGAGTGCAGCATTTCTCTGCGAAGAAACGCTCTCATTCAATGACGTCACGGGCGACTGCGTGACGTCACACCTGTGTGACAGGAGGGACGATGACCTGAAGACAGTTCCCAATCAGTTAACTCCGCGAAGGACAAATGTCTGAACAGAATAAATAAAAGAAAATTGTGGGAAAAAATGTTGTGGAGGAAAAAAGTGTAGCGGCCCAGACGCAAATTACGCAACCGAAGACGAAAGGAAATAATATGATAATAAAAAAACAAAATTCATATCTTGAACTGATAAAAAAAAAAGAAAAAAAGGGTTAAAAGTTTGCATTTCGAATAGAAGAAGATACTGTTTAGCAAAGCAATGAGAAAAATATGCGCTGTTGTTACTTTGTTGTAAAGCCTTTATTTTTAAAACGCATTGCTTCGCGCTATCTGTTTTCCCCCTTGAGTTAAGAGACGTCAATCAAAAGATAATTTACATCAACCAATTAAGTCAATTAAGTGAGCGGTGCTTACGGTAGTCATTAAAAAAGGAGAGGGAAAATTATAGGAATAAATGTTTCGTTCCACAAAAATTATTGCGATTCACCTTTATTGTGTTTAACATATTTGTGAACTACGTAAAAAAATGTGGCTTTTTATTTCTATAAAATTTCATTCGATTCTTTTAAAGCAATTTTGAATGCTTTGGTTACTAATATATATATCGTAAACAAAATCCATACATATATATTGTTAAATGAAATTGCCTGTATTTACAACCCACAATAATATAAATTATTAAATACAAGTAGAAATTATCACTAAATATGTGTGTAATTTCTTTACAATGCACTCAAAGATATATTAGAGAATTTTGTAGTAGCTTGATTAGAAAACTTTTATATTTCCGCAATATTTTTAAGAAAAATATTACTCTTATTTTTCACTTACCATGCTTTACTTTTCACTTAATTTTACTTATTTTCATATTATGCAAAATCTACTTTGCAATACCTATTTCTTCCATGTTTTTTTCTTTATAGTATTATCTAAACTGATAAACTTTTATTTTGGTGGGATAGGTATTTATTTTAGTTAAAAATTAAGGTTTACTAAAATTATTTTGGGTTAAATACATGTATGTGTACTTAACCCAAAATAATTTTAGTGTATAAGAAGGATATAAGTCAAAATAGCAGGATATGAATTTTCAAATAAGAGAAAAAAAGTTATGAACGATCTCTCAAGAAATATATATATATATATATATCAATGCAAGAGTGTTTAGATGAAAACATGATTTATGAAATATTTCACAAAGCAAGTTAAAAGCATGTATTTAAGCAATGCAATAATATTTCCAAATGGTTTCCAAGTTTATAAAATGTGAAAGACTTCTGTAAAAATTTTAAGAGAATTTCCAATCATCATGCAGTTAATCATTCACAAATTTCATTTCACGCGAGAAAAAAATTGTACTGTTCTTGTATAGATACATTTATCTGGGATATTGCTTTTAAGAGTGGTTTCGTATTTTTTTTTTTTTTTAATTCCATTCTCAATCCTCTTAAAATGTTTCTGAGATGTGAAATTGAAAAAAATAATTTTTTTATAAATATAAAAATTACACGTTGAATAAAATATATTAAATTTAGAAGAGGAGGAAAAAAACTAAGCAATTTTTAAAAATTTAAAACGCCTAAATAGTCTATAAGAAAATCAAAGAAAACAATACGTTTTACTTCTAAACCTCAATTGAATTGCTGAAAATCCATAAAAAAATGTCCATAAAAATTTTAACTCGGTAACATTTAAAATTTTTGGTTCATTAATGTGATATAAACTTTTTCTAAAGTTAGATTTATACAATAGAGTAATCTTTTGATAGTTGCAAAAAAACATTATTTATCCCAATAAAATTTATAAAAGTCAGGAAATATCAAGAAATAAAATTAAAATTTTTGGTTTTTAAATAACGCTTTATATATTTTCTTAGCAATCATTTAAATTCTAACAAAAAAAATATGTTTTTTTTAAATGTTTCAGTGAAAAAATCGGAAAGCTATGAAGCACTTATTGCGAGTTGGAATTTCACAACTCTTATCATAACCAGTGGGAAGAACATATAACCTATAGATAAATAGATATCACGTTATTTTCATTTAACTAATTAAAATGGGAAAATTTAAATAAGGAAGACATGCGAATTGAGTTTATAAAATATTATGAGTAGCAAATTGCTTCATTAAATCCAGCTGTCCAAAGAATGCTCTCTTAGTTTCAAATAGATTAAAAATTTGAGGAACGTAGAGGAGAAATGTTTGAAAATGCTCTAGATTTCTTTTAATCATTTGGCTGAACAGAAATAAAGGTATTTAAGGTATTGCCACTGCAATTTGTTAGGAGTAACTGGAAAACCTAAGAGCAAAAACTACAAAACGCTTTTAAAACACCCAACATGTATTACTAGAGAGGAATTCCAATTTATAGAGAACCGTATTCATAAGTTGAGAGGAAGAAAACCAGGAAAATTCTCAAGTACTAAGAAGTCTCACACAAGAGCGCAGAAGAAGCAGAAGTGCCATATTTAACGGAAGTTAAAATGAAATTAAAGATTTTTCAAAGTGGAAGTTGTGTGATTCCCTCTGCTCATTCAAAATCTGTGTTGAAACTGCACCTAATGGAGTTTAGTATTCATCTCGTATATTGCCCACCGAGTAGACTTTTCACAGATAGTGAACAATATTTACAATTTGCAAAAGTGGAAATCTGAAAAATTCCCAAGCATTTACCCTGATAAACTGAATACAGAAAGTTGAAGCGTAACACTTGACTTCCATTGTTCAACAGTGGCTATCGAAACCGGGACTTTTTGCTATGAAGAGTAATGTTCTATCCTAAAGCCACGGTAAACCCAAAGTCTGCTTTTCATATTACGTAGCAGGAAACTTAAAGGCCTAATGTAGTTATAACGCATTTTGATATTTAGAGTGTAAATTGCCTTCTAGAATGACTTTTCATAAATAGTGAAGCATATCTCTTTAACGCAAGGGAAGAAACCAGGAAAACACCCATGTTCCCATACAGATGGACATACATGCCGAAAGCAGAAGCGCATTATCCTTTTCCCATTATACAACAATGAGTGGGATAGAATCCGGACCTTTTGTTCCGAGGAATGCTATCTAACCACAGGATACGACTTTGCATATTTTATGCCTATTTAGGCTTAGTTTTCTGTTTATTTGTCCTTGAAAACTAGTGCCTGGAATAGATTGGTTCTCTAAATGGATCTGAAAGTTGATGCCATGTATGATAAACAGACCACAGAAAAATGAAACTGATTTTCTCTCATCAAAATTTAACGCATATCATAAAATCTATTGATAAAAGCTTGTGAATTAATTAAAACTACAAGTTTTTCAGAAACAATTGTAAAATGTGAGAGTAATCTCTTACATTTTAATTAACATGCCAACTAAATACGCCACTGGAAGAACAAATGCAATAATTTAGTTTTCAATTCAGGTTGCTAATAAAAATAATGTAATTTTAATGTTCATAATACTACGTAGTTTCTTTTGCTAGATACTTTAGGTGTGTTCTAGATTGTGTAATTTATCAATCCTATAGTTTTCTATGAGACTATTTAAAAGAAAAATCGTATACTAAGATAATTCTGAATATAAAAAAGGAATTATTTCATTCAAGCGAAATTGCAAATAATTCCAATGAATTCTAAATACAAAAATGTCCCTAACAATAAAAGTGATATTAAAAGTACAATAGACTTATGGTCATAATTCTAGACTATTTTCGAACTTCTAAAGAAAATGCTACTAAGGATTAAGTCTAAAGATGATGCTATTTTTAGAAAATAAATTGTCTTCAAAAAGACAACTTGTACTCATCAGTCTCTGGAATAATTTACTTAATGTATATTACACATTAGTAAATAAAATATCAGAAATTAAATTTTTAATAATTAGATTTAAATCTTAATTTCCTTGCAATATTGATGAAATGTCCAGCCTAATGCCAAAGGAGATACATATGATGCGACTTTTGAACCTCATAAGCGTAATAACGCAATAGTTGCTATCAAAAACATTTGCGATTTATATTCAAATGCATTAGATATTTTAAAATTGCTACAATGACCGTTTAAGTTCTGATCCAATAATTTTGATATTACCAATTCGTATCAGTTAGGGAGAATAATAACTTTATACAACCATGTGTTAAGGGCAAACGTGGGAACAAATCCATTTCTGACCATTAAGGAGATATGAAACACGCTTAACTAATTTTTGTTGTCCATCTAAAAATATTGAAAGCAGATTGCTAAATAAGTTGTGTTGATCCTTGGGTCCTACACAACTTGTCTGAAGGAAATAAAGATAACTTATGTTCATATCTCGTTTTCATGATCATTGAATATGAATGACTGAATCACTGAAATGACTCTTTTGTGTCTTCCCAAAATACACAAAGCAACGATTTTTCCCAAATGCCAAGTCACATGAATACTAAGCCTCGCTTATTCTCCTCCAAAATATCATTTTTAAACATTTCATTCGTTCATATTGTTCATTTTGAAGTAGTGAAATCTATGCAAGCAGTGAATGCTTATCTCTATTTTAAACGTAGTTGCTTTGATAAATGAATGCTGATCTCTATTGTAAACAATTTTATCAGATAAATCCATTTTTAATTAAAAATTCTCAGTGATTAACAGTAGAAAAAGCGTTATTTGCAATATAACAATGGAGAACTATCTATATAAAACAAAGTCTGGTAAAAAAAAAAAATGAAAAATAAAATAATAATAATTGAAGTGGGATGAACAACAGAAGTTACATTTACTTTTGAGTGATTAAGCTAATATCCAAAAATGTTTCAACACTTCGAACCAGAAACTTATCTTTTACTTAAACAGGGAACGGTAAATAATAGTTTCTGCAAATATTATAAACTGGTTAGTTTATTTTGAGTCAAATATCAAGATTGTTGCCTTCCAATCACAAAATGCAATAGAATGAGACAAACAGAGTAAAGTTTCCTTTACATTGATAGTCGAATAGTGAGAACTTGACTATGGAAATCACTTCTGTAGGAATGAATGATTAAAGATAAAATAATGACTAAGCTGGAAATCTTCTCCATAGGGAAGGGAAGCAAATAGTAGTTGATCATTATCACGTTACTGATAAAGTGAAATGATATCAGCATTTTCCGATGACCACGTCGAGAAAAATAAATACCATCCTGTATCCTTCTTATTTGAACACACACACATGTTATTTAAATAAGATAATTGTAAACAGAAATTAGTCAGCTAAGATCTTAACATTTTTTCCTCATAGTTGATACTAATGTAAGAATTGAAACTGTGCTTTCGATACATTTAAACTGTTTTCAAATTTTTCATTACGAGTTATTGCTTAGATTATCATTCCTGACAACTGCTTCTTGTACACTATTTTGTTAAGCAAATTCTTACTATTTAATTAATAAATTTAAGAAGATTTTATATGAAGTAATTTTCAATCTATATAAAAATAATAGATTGAAAATTACTTCATAAGAAAAAAAATGTATGTTTTAAACTAAAATATATATACTGATGCCATGGTGAAATTTCATTTATTTGATCTTCATAACTTTCTTTTAGAATAAAAGTTATAAAGATAAAATAAATGAAAATTACGCCATGGGATAAGTATATTTTAATTTAAAGCATGTACCTTGAAACGAGGCAGTAATTTCTAAATTTTTCTCCTATGTTTTTTACCAAATGAATAAAATTTTAAAATTGATATAATATTTCCTTTCTTATCCTCTTTTTCTAAATTTTGTCTTGTTTACAAAGATTTTATTTCTTATAAATATTAAATGCTCCCAGCTATATGTTTTTAACAATTATTTTAAAAGATAAGGTTTATTTCCATTGCTATTGAATATTTTCTAAACCTGTGTCTTAGTTCTAATGATTTCACTTTAAGTCAAAGATATTTTATGTCTACTTCTATATTGAATATTCTTAAAATTATAAGACAGACATGATATTAACAAAGTGTTTGAATTCACATTTGCTTGATTAAATTGATTTGTGGCATTCATTTCTTATATGTAATCAAAAAACTGCATTTCTTAATTTACTTTTACACTATCAATAATATTTTGTAACACAGCTTACTAGTTCATATCCCACTAAATTCGTATAATTTCATATATATTAAAGGTATATCTTTTTTAAAGTTTATGGTTTTCATCAAATTTAAAAAGGGAGAATTTTTTATCATAATCTAAGTTATTGTTCTAGATATATGTAATCATGATATCTTTCAATGTTTATTTTAAAATGCATTCCGAATCCCTTTAATTTATAAAGTAAATAGTTTAATAAAATTCCCAACCTATATACTTTTTATAGCTAAATTAAAATTTAATTTAAGCAAATTATACACAAAAGTCATTTGAATAATTCTATAAATTTATATATGAGTTGTTTTTGTAAAATGATTTTATTGTAATTGAGCCATGTTATATAATCTAATATTCCGGATTCTTTTTCTTATGCAAATAGAAGATAAAGATGAAAATAACATGATATACTATGACAAACTTTTTTGTTCTAAATTAACTTTGACAAATCCTAACATACCCAAATGGTCCAACTGCGTTAATTTGATAAAATATAAATGAAAAAACATTATACAATTTTTTTTTTATATTTTAGCAAATATAAAAAAATTACGCCTGCTAGCATAACAGACGAAAATCATTTTACAATAAATATTTTTGCATTTTTTTTTTCAGCAAATATGCTACCAAGTAAAATAACAGATGGAAATCAATGATTAGATTTTAGAAATCTAATCATCTGCTCGGACGAATTCATGGTAAATATCGAGAATCTTATCTTCGATGCTAAAGTTGCTGAGAATGCTTTTAAAGTGATTAGTCGTTAATAGTTCTACAACGACTGGCTATCCAGGTTGAGTAATTAATCACTGTTACTCCACTATGAAAGTATTTTCAACATTATCTTTCCTTCCGATGCCACTGCTGTAGACTTTTCTCAGAGAGAATAGAATCTTAATGTCGTCCTGTGACTGCTTTTTATTCTCAAGGTCAGTGTGAGGAATTTAGGTTTCATCTTATGTGATTAAGTAAGAAAAAGACATCAGCATTATAGTTATGCAACACAAAAAGAAAATATACTTTTTCTTTCGATTTTCCTTTTGGAAAATCATCTAATGGAATCTATGTTACAGTAAATAGCTTTCTCTACATGCTAGTTTTTTGTACAGACCACACATTATTCTTAATGTATATTAGTTCTTATATGAATATGCAATGATCTTCTACGATCCATAAACTTTGCAAATAGTAATATTATCCATGGTTGAAAAATGTGACCTGAGTTGCTTTTTATATTAAATTTATTTTTTAAATTGTGAGAAATATCTTGTAGTGTCATAAGTATATCTTTTATATCATGTATGTATACATATCTCATGCAATTAACATCTCTACTTACATTTATTTCCTTCTTAGAACTTAGCCTATTTAAAGATATGAATCGAAGGAGAAAATTTTAATTTAAAATTTAGGTTTCGTATTTGGTATGTAGTATATGTATCAAGTGATATGCATGATATTATTAGGATATGCTTTCTGTAATATATTCTGAGAAATTAATTAATTATCAGTAATACAGATCATATTAGAAATCCATCGAGTAGTCTCTTGAATGACCCTAAAATAAGACGATAAGAGGCCAAGATAAAATTTTCCAATGATGTCATCAGCAATTTCCAGGAAATTGCAATATCTGCCATACACAAAAGACAGCAGTATTGAAAATGTTCTTAAACTTGTAGTTTCAAATGAAAATCTTAAATTTAATTCTTTTCACTAAAAATCAAATGTACATTATCAGTATTAGAAACCGCAGGATATTTTTTTCTTACACAAATTCCCTTATCTTACTTAACATTTTAACTACACATACTAATACAGATATTTTTAAAAATTTAAATGTTCTTGAAAATAAGATTGATTTACGGACTCGAGTAAATTAAAACGTCAAAAAAAGATTTTCTACAAAATTGTAGAAGACAATAAATTGTAGAAGAAAAATAATAATTAAAATAATATTCTACTAAAGACAGACATGGCGATGGAAACAAGTTCACGAAACTTGGAGATCCAGAAATATAGTAAGGTAAATTTCCAAGCTTTTACAAACAGTTAATCTATACTCCCTTATATGAATTTAATTAGAGTTCTTATGAGAGAGATTACATTATTCATATTATAGAATGAAACATTATAGAATGACACGTAAATATTATGGTATCTGGTGAAAGGAAAACTGCTTGCTCTGTTTGATAATAGGTTAGGAAATTTCATTACTTAATATATGAATTAAATATATAATATTATATTTTATTATTAAAAATTTATATTTACATTATAAATATATAATTACATATTTTTAGACATAATTTAAAAAAAAACATATAATGAGTTATTTGTTGAATTAATTATTATAAATAATTGTTTTTAAGAATAAGCCAAATGACGTGTAGATAGTTTTTACTATACACAGATCAATAAAAGCCACATTAATCATCTTTAAAAACAATCTATATTATTACAGGCATTATCAAATTTACCAAGATGTTTCTTGTTATTTTGCACCAAAGGCAAGTTGATAACTTTGAGTTTATAACATGCGTCACAGAAGCTAGAATATAGCAACAAATAAATTTGACTTTTGTTTCATGATATATCAATTTTACTAGCTGAGTGAACATTCCCCAAGTCATATATTTTATAGGAAATAAAATTTAATCTTTTTTCCGAATTTACATTTAAATAGTTATTGTTGTTACATACGGCTAAAAAGAACCCAATCCATCAACTTCTGGCCTCTCCCAAACAGATTTAAATTACAATAAAAGGGAAAAAAAGGTAAAAACCAACATAAAACAATTAAAATTCTAAAATTTCAAAGTTTAAAATGCTAGAAGGGGAGCATGTAATTGGTCAGGACATGCGATCTTTCGCCATCCAATATAACTTGCAAGCATCCCCACTTTGTTGAAGAGTAGGGTCCAGACCCAGGCAGACGAGTAGATGATCCCTATTCATATTGTCTACCTTACAGATAAGGCAAAGACTACTAGTCAAGATGCTAATTTTCTTAAGGTGTTCAACATTTAAATAGTAACGTTTCTTTTAAGGATTAGTGATGAAATTTATAACAAAACACCTAAATAAATTGAAACTTTGAAAAAAATAATGCACGAAAAGTACCACGTATAATCTTTGAAACGTAATCATGTTTTATACATGTGATACTGTTCAATCATACAATATTTTAATTCTAACCTTAAGAGTATAATTGACTTAGTAACCATTAACGGCTATAGTTAATTTTAGAAGTTAATTTCTTTGGTATAAATTAAAGAATCGTAAAAAATTGTGGGCAAGGAACGATTTCAGCAAATTTTTGTATAAGAATACATTTGAATGATTTAACAATATATCATCTATTTAATATAAATAACATTAATAAAAGACAGCTGGATATAAAATGCTTCTTTACCTTCAATAATTTAAAGTTCCCTCAAACAAAAATCTCGTTGAAAAAACGTTGATGAATTTATTTCCACAGTATTTTAAAATTAATAAGTGAACTTCTCTTTATTTTCATCACCATCATACAAGACTGATAGTAATTTTACTTTCATCTAATATACAGTGTTTCAAATATACAATTAACACAGTCATGTTTCACAACTATCTTTCAGTGTTTAATTATCATAAATTTTGGGTATTAAAAAAGAGAAGCCTTAAATTTTATTTTTTTTATATATTTTTAAATGCCATTTCAATAATTAAAGTAATTTTGTAAATAAAAGCTTGATAAAGTTATCCAGATGTAATTTTGGAGCCTCACATGCAAAAGTAAGCTAGCCTTGCTAATATTCTATAAAAAAAAATAACTCACTAAAGGTATTTCAAAAAATTACAACTATGAGTTAACTTAATTTAATATAATAAATAATAGCAAAATTGTTAAAAACTGCGAGCTGAGTATCATTTTAATCACAATTATGATGAATTTATTTAATAAAATCACAATTAAAAGTTTTATATTTAGCCATACTGATATTTAACCTTTTTCAGATGAATATGAGTTTTAACTAATTTGTTATTGAAGACCTCTATCAGACTTAACCAAAAAAAGTTAATCAAGATCTCAAATCTATTTTTCATAAATGATGATCATTTATACTAAACTACAAATCAGTAAAACAAAAAATTTTATTCAATCAGATATTTACTTGAAAATGAATTGCTTAGATTTGTTTTCGAGAATTGTCTAAAAATGAGAAAACTATTATAGTATTTGAAGCTAGCATAATTCACCTAATCAAATAAAATACAGCAAGTTAATATCATGTTTCCCTATGATTAATATATTTGTGTCTATTTAATATATTGATTTTTGTTAGAAAAAAGGATTATTTTGTGATACTGAAAGAGAGAGATGTAAAAATAACTTATTTATACGTATTTTGTGTTACTTCTTGAGTTCTACGAAAATTAATTAATTCCCTTTTTTCCCCGTTTTTGAAGGAACACTTCAAACATCTCATCCAACAACACTTATTCAAACGTTTTGAGAACTTTTTTTTTATTTCTAATGGCGGGCACCCTTGAGCAAGTAAGTACACTAGCCCATTTGCCGCAACAAGGACGGAAACTGCTACTCATTATATCGTTACCCGGTGGGCACCTGTGAACCAAGTCACGGAGGTACGAGTAGCATCGCTCACGCCACACCACCACAAACCCGTTTATAGGGTGGGCCACATTCATCCATCATCTGAGGAAAGGACAAGAAACAGAAAGAGAGAAAGAGAAAGTACATCCTTGCCCAGCCGGTATTCGAACCCAGGTCCTCCCATCCGTTGTCAGTTGCGCTAACCACTAGACAGGTTGGGCGTCACGTTTTGAGAACTTACTCTTAACATAATTTTTGGTGGGAGAAATAAGAAAAATCTAGATTCTCCAAAGATGAATCCACTCGTCGCAAATAATCAGATTTTATTTAAATTATTAGGAAATAGACATCTTTAATTTCAGCTATTGATTTAATGAAATGGTATTTTTTCTTCTTCTATTTCATTCAATCTGCTGCGGAACGAGAGGGCCTTCTCCTCCCCCAGGGTGCCTGAGACGCACATCAGCTGCTGCTTCGTCTGCCAGAATGAGCGGGGGTGCACGTGGAATCAACTGCATCACAAGGAAGAAATGAATCGAAACATTAGGTAATGGTGTGGCCACTGAAAAGAAAAGGCACAAAAGCAGAATTATTTAAAGTCTAAACATAAGTAGAACATTCACATTAGTTACATCTCTACATTTGGCCTTTTCAATTGTTGTCATGTTTTATGGCATATGTCACCAAAAAAGCAATACAGGCGGTAATCAAAATAATCGAAACGAGTGAATGAAACTTAAAATGAATGAAATCGACATTTTTGAATGCACTTCACACAAACATTAAAACATAATAACTACCAGTATTTTTTATAAATAGAAATGCATATATAGTACCAGTATATTGAACTTCTGTAAGGCATAGATTTTTTCAAAATCGTAGAATATCTCACGTTTTCCAGAAGCCAAATTGTTGTAGCACGTCTAGCTGAAGCAAATGTGGTCAAAACATTCTCACTTTTATATATTTTTAGGAATAGGTCTCCTAAAGTCATTGCAGCGTGTACACAGCGCGGCTAGAGAAGTCGGTAAAGTAAAATAATGGATGGAAAGAAAAAATGAGAGACCGATGAGTATTGAAAGCGGATTTTAGTGTCTAGAAAGTAGCAAATGTGATTATAGAGCTCAATCAATATCAAGATTCTCCAGTGTCAATGATTTCAGTTAGATGACACCTTTATAAGCAGAACATGAAAGGCAGAGCAGTAATTCCCATGCCTTACATATACACCATGTATATGTTAACGACAAGCGCCATCTACAATGATGTCACTCTCACAAAACGTGGTCAATTGATAAGTAGAAGAAAGTAATGTGGTCTCATGAATCTTCTTTCTCACTTTTCCGGAAAGGAAGGATCACTGGGGAGAAATATAGAGAAATTTTAAATGATCAGGTATATTCTATATCGCATACTTTATTTCCTGCAGGAAAGGAAACTTCCCAAGATGGTAGCACCTATCCATCAAGAGGAACTTGCCCCCAAGCAATATTACATAGTGGTCCTACACCACACTGATAAAAGGTACTTCATAAAACTAAGATGTTTCTATTATTTTGATAATCATTGTATTTATAAAGATCGTTGTTTATTCTTTGTGCTCTAAAAATATAATACATAATCCAATATGTTGTATATTTTGTAAGCTTAATACTATAAAGGATATAAATAGTTTAAAATCAACATTTGCTACATATTTCAAATGTATTTAAAGAACAAATATTTTTAATACATTTACAAAATATACATTTTCAACCATGCATTTCAAATAAATTAAGGGAACAGACATTTCCCAAATGAAATATTTAAGCTTCAAATTGAAATAATTGTTATTAATTATTTCAGAATGATTTAAGAAATTCAGATTATCAATGGTAAAAAATATAATTTTAATAAAGGTAGTATAATTTTTATTATTATGTATATATGATGTTTGTTATTATGTAACAGTATATAAAAAATTCAACAATATACAGTTAAAATGTTTTTATATTTATACTGCATTCAATTATTATTATGGCTTAAATATTGAAAAAAAAATATTATTTTCACTACGAGAAAAAGTATTTATTGGTTTGCAGTTAATTTCACATTTCATCAAAAATATATTTTTACAAATTGTTAATAAAAATAAATAACCCGAAAAAAATATTTTAAGAGAAAGCTTTTAATATATTTCTATATAACTCTAACTTTAAACGAGCAATTTTATATAAGCTAACTATAGTTAATTAAATGTACTAATATTATAATTAGATGTAAAACTAATGGATGATAAATATACGTAATAAAAATAAAACATAAAGTGTTTTTTTATTATTATTATTATTATTTATGTGTAATTATCGAGAGTATTTCCCCCGTGCCAACAATACTCTTATGCTATATTATTTTCTAAAAATACCATACCTTGCAGAATTAGGTAACACACTGAGCTATTCCTAGGAATATTCTCCACTCATGTTTACAAATTCTGAGCACACTTATTTATGAAATACATAGAGAATATAAATTATATAACATACACAATCAAATTAACTATCATATGAATATTATTTGCAAGGATTCAGTAATAATTAGGAAAACCTCTACAATATTCGGTCTATTAACACTAACACATGACACGCCTTATAAAATATTTTTTTATATCATATCGATAGGCTGGTTTTCTCTGCCCATTAAATATACGTGATTACAATGAGGGAAATGGATACAAAGATATCTCAAAGGAATAAAATGCAACTTTCTACGGTTTGACTGTGGAAATATAATTTATATTATATAACGTTATTAAAAGCATGGGAATAGGTACTTTGCAAGATTGGTACATTTTTTGTATAGTTTATGTTGCAATAAGTTTGCTTGGTTTATTATTCCATTCTCAGTTTTTCGTAACATTAGGATTAACTCTCCTTGGGATACAATTAAAATGAATTCCAAACCACCATAAACATTCCTACTTTGGTTGATAATCGAAATGAAGAATTGTTGAATCAAAGATCAGAAATCTCACCATTCATCTATCAGCTTGGGCCATATACATAATTAAAATGAGTAGAATACAAAAAGAAAAAGTGTAACACTAGAATTAATCAGTAGACTATTGCTGTTTATCTGCGACTCATTCTGTGATGCTTTCCAAAGTGAGTGTCTCATGATTTTCGAAGCACACGCATGAGTTAACGTTTCGTTCTTGAGGCCATGTTAGAGTATATTACACAGGAAAGTTTCAAATGCTTGTGCATGAACAATCTTTTGGTTACAGCAACAATCATCATTTCAAAAAACACTTTTTGGTTTTATTTCGTTCATCACTCTATTGTCATTTTTCTCAGACAATTCGGTTAGGGTATATAGTTCAAAGAGTATTCCTAGTCAGAAAACAATCAGTGACCGATGTAGGAAGCAAATTCATGAATTGTTATTCTAGAAAACGATTACTTTACCTATCACCACAATGAGTCCAATTAATATTTCAATTGATATGACATATAGAAATCATTGTAAGAATCGTGGATGAGAAACTTTTATAAGACTGGGAAATTGCTCCAGTAATCAATAAAAATTCTAATACTTTAATAGGTATATTGTTTTACACATATATCTTTTTACTGACAGTTTACTGAATTAGTTATTGATTTTTTTTTATTTAAAATGCACTAAGCATACTTTACCCCAAAGAAAGAAAACAAAGGCGATGGAGTAAAACGTGCAGCCCAAGATAGTATCCCAGGGTGTCAACTTATCCAAAGGAAATCCATTTTCCCCAGGACACATTAAGCGAGTGCCTGGTACCTTGCATGCTATCTCAGAACAGTATTTGAGAATCGCATTTTCTATGGTGAACAGTTCACTCTCTGTAAATATAAAATGTTATTAATTTTTAACAAATTACTGAAAAATCATTAAATTTTAGGTGTTATAATGTTCGCACACATTTTTTTAAATATATTTTAAAATCGAATTTATTATAAAAATGAATAATAAAACATTGCTGATGAATAATTTGTTCCAAATTTAATATTTATAATAGAATAACGCTCATTAAAAATATATAAAGAACACTCTAAGATATTATAATATTATCATTTAAAGACTTTTAAGCATTTTATTGTGGTAATATCTCATTTGAGGAGAGCAATACTACAAAGCATATTGTTTAATAATATATCACATATGGGCATACTACATAATACTACAAAGATATTGTTAAATAATATATCACATATGGGCAATTCTGTGTGTGTGACTGGAATTGATAATTTCGCTTGCTGAATAGAATTAAATTAGCACTACTCGTAAACACAAAAATACATGAGATTCAAAATGAGATTTATCTTGGTTTATCTTGGCATCAGATTTATGCTGGATATTGTTCAATCCATAATAAGGTATTTAATATTAGAAGACTCAGATTTATTTACAAGATTAGTTTTTCAAATAAGGGAATTTTTTTAAAATTGGATAATCCTAGTTTCTTTTCATGGAACATTATGCATTCGACTAATTATATTGCATAAATTACGGAGTTTTGCACATTTGCAATTATTGTTTGGTATTTTAGTAGTTTTTAGAACATAATTTAGTCAGAATTAATGATGACTAGAAGCTCTTTTATACTTTTTCAACTGAATCATCGATGATTTTAGGAAATTTAGATCCTATATACAAGGTATTCCCTTAAAATTTAATTAAAATATGTTTTATTTCTTCCAATGTAACCATATTCACAATCTACAGCAAATATTAATTTAAAAATTATTAATTGTAATGAATGTTAACTTAAAAAAATAGAAAATTTACCTTCTCCACTATACATGTCTAGGATTAACACATAGCACTTGAATGCAACCAGGCATATTATGATAAATATAAGCACTATAAATGAGAAAGAATATTGCAATTATCAATAATGATTGAATTTGTAGTTCAAACTTCATAGCTATAATTTATGTACGGCCTTAGAAATATTATACTTACTTCGCATACATATGTAATAATAATTAAAATAAAAAATGATAACTAAATATATTAAATAAGAGTATAAAATCTTTAACAGAAAAGATGTGGGACCTCGGTGGCCTGGTTGGTTAGAGTATCGTTCCCATAATTGGTGAGTTCGTATCTCGACTTAAGCAAAGATTCATTGTGTTTACTAAAGGTGGCTGAAATACGTTAAGTATATTGTGGTCACAATATCTTCCGACATAAATGACACAGCTGAGAATGCCAGATCAAGTATTAGGAGTGCTTGATTAGTATTAGGAGATCAAGTATTAGGAGGCTTACAATAACTGGTGGAGCCAAACTCTGGGATAGGTACAGAGAAATATATCCTGATTGTAGCAACAATAGAATAGACAAAAAAAATAAATAAATAAATAAAGTAATTTGAAATGCTCAAATCAGAAAATATTTTTAATTAATTAGAAAAACGTTTCTAATAAAAACAAGATAAACTATTTAGTGATATATACATATAATGCTTGACATATAAAAATGCCACTGGAAGCTTATCCATATAAATTCATTAGTTTTGCATAATAGGTAGCGAAATAAATTATTTAAATGATTTAGAATGCAAATTGATCATGTGATAATCGCTTGATTATAATGCGAGATTAATGGAACCTGAAATAAGAATAGAACGCGGACAAGCCAACAGTCTTATTTCTTTTCCACTTAGGAAATCTAGTATTTTAAGGATTTCAAAGTTGCAGAAGTGGATGAACAGATACTTAGAAGATGACATTAAAGGCAATTTTGGAAAACGGTTGTATTTTATTTTGAGAATTCCCATTGTAAGACTATGTAGAGTTACTTTACCTTCAGTAGTTGTGATATTTTACCTTATAGTATGACATTCGACATCGCACACTATCCCGTCAGCAGACAAATATTACAACCTATTCAATGAACTTTTACTGTTGAAGCATAACTGAACACGATTGGACGTTATTGTTTGTTGTGATCCATCCTCATCGGTGGACGTACTGTGGACAATCATTTAGAAGCTATGGATTTCTCTCCATAAAAAATACTATTCGCCTATTAATTGAGAATCCATCTGCCTACATAGTCTGCCTACATAGTTACGAGAGGGTATAATACTTCTTACTGATTATTCTGCATGTTTAGTCATTGTTAAATTCATATTTCTATAAATAATCTTATCTATAAGTAAAATAATTTATTTACATTTATTTACTCTGTCTATATGTCAATCTAATAACATTTAGTAAAATATTTTATAGAACTATATTGTTAATGTGCTTCTATATATGATCACACTAATTGAATAGATAAATTTATAACTTGAGTGAATAAATGTTATTATCTTAAATAGGCTGAAGATTTTTACTGGGTTTTCCTTAGAATTGAAAACAAGTAATCCCTTACAAAATAGTAAAATAATCACACACTTATAGTATTTGGAACAATTTAAAATCCACTGAATTATCTCAGTCTGTAGAATTAAAAAATAATTACTATTTATGCCTAAACTTATTTTTCATGTATTAAAAAATATCTCCTAAATCTTTTTTTTAGTGTGAATATAGTATTATTTCTGTTATAGCACTATATTAATTTTAGTTGAATCTTTAAAAAAATTTTGTCAAAAATTATTTAAATTTTAAATTAATTATCTAAAGTGCAAAATTTATCAAAAGTATCATTCAATATAGTATAGTAATAATTGGTACCATATAATTTTAAAATAAGATTATTTTTCAAATTTCTCATTATGAAAAATATTAAAATGACTGGAATTATTATTTCCATTGAATACCCTGAGCTGTATCGGATTTTTATCTTAAAAAAATGCTCTAAAGTGACGTTTTTTAAAATTTTCTTAAAGTATACGATTTAAATAAAAATATTATTCTCATTTTTATGTGAAATAAGAAAAAAATGTTAGATAAAATCAAGCATTTTTTAAATAATGTGAATGTGACCGAAAAATCTAGCATCCATACAATTTCTTATATTGAAATGTATGTTTAGAAATTTGTTCTTAGCGAAATAATTCACATCAAGGGCCTTCTTCTTTAATAATAACAGAGTACAAATTTTCCCATTACCGTATTTCAAATTACTTTTAATGTAAAATAATGACATTTTTCTGTGAAAAAAAAAGCTCCAAATAGAGCCAAGCATAAATGTTATTGCAAAGCATGTTAATAAAGTGCAGTAATTTCATGAAGTAAGTTTTTTGGTAAACTTGCTTACATATTAACACATATACTAATTACTCAAAATACAAATAAATAAAATAAGAAACATTTTTCTAAAAAGAGTAAAACTACATTATTAAGAGATTAGAGAAGCAAGAGAAAGTGAAGAAAAGCATATATAACAATCATGCATAAGCAAATATAAATTATAACATACAAAACAAATATAAACATACTAAGCAAATTAATATGCGAAAAATAAAGTACAAAACTTTTATTTCAAAGAAACATTGAATTTCATGAAACATGAATAATGTATCAGAGTGTTCATTTGATTACATGAATGTATGGAGTGATAACACACTTTTCAATGCATTGTATTATCTCCACAAAAGAGATGATTGCTGGATGCTTTCTTTTTTTATAGAATTGGTAAGGTTACCAACAAGATCATTGAGAACTCTTACAATGTTATAGAAAATGCTATCTCCAAGTCTAGATCGGTGAAAATGCGCTTTAGGT
Source organism: Latrodectus geometricus (assembly GCA_026290005.1). Classification (NCBI taxonomy): domain Eukaryota; kingdom Metazoa; phylum Arthropoda; class Arachnida; order Araneae; family Theridiidae; genus Latrodectus; species Latrodectus geometricus. The sequence goes on along the minus strand of JAPDSC010012123.1, from coordinate 220,457 downwards.
CCCCTACTCTGCCAATTTGGCGAAAGTGTGCTGTGGGTCCCGTATTTGGAGAGTTTTCAAAAACGCTGTTGCCATGGCGATTATGGAATACGATTTTTAACGGTTTTAAACTAATTAGCAACCAATGAAAATGACCGATTTTTCAAACTGAAACTAATTAACGACCAATGAAAATGCTAAAAGAAAAAATTAATTAACGAGCATGCGCGAAAAAGCCCAAATTATTTCCTCCGGAGGTTGCCATAAAGAGCTCATTAGGTATAAAAACGTCTGGTTTACCACGCTTGGTGCATTTATCGCCAAGTTGGCAGAGTAGGGGACCTAAAGCGCAGATTAACGTCGAGATCTTTGGTAAACATATTGATATTTCAAAAAAATTAAATATAGTAAAAAAAATTAAAAAATAAGGACGAAATTAAAACGTAATTATAAAAGAAATATTCAAACACAATTATCTCCATTAGCAGAAATTCGACAAACTTTCACATTCCATATCACAAATTCAAAATTTAAAAGCGGTTTTCATATTAAATAACAATGAAAATAATCTACTTTGACGAAATAAATATAATTTTCATATTTGATGTGAATAACATTCAACCTTACTCTTCTTTTTGCTTTTGAACAAAAAGAAGAGTAAGGTTGAATTTATTACATTAATAAGATAGACATTAATAATTTAGACATTAATAAGATATCATAGAAAAATTATCTGCATCCACTATTTAAAAGAATAGAGTAAATCTAAGATGATTACTTGTATAGAAGCTTAAATAAGTTATAAAAACCAAAATAGCCAAATATATTTACGAAAATGCAATGAACCTTTACTCAAAAAACTTAAAAATTGCTTTATGTTTCGTCTCATAAAGATTATAAAGAAAAGGACATATGAAAAAACTGTCACAAAAAGATCACAATGCAATAAAAAATGTTGAAAATCTATACTTTTTCTTTTGTAGCAAAAATAAAAATAGTCCTAAAATTAAAAAAAAAAAACCCTTTCTGAGCATTTCTCTAAAAAAATCCTATACAGGCAAATATCATGCATCCTATTTGAACTATCTGGAAACTAAATTAATCCAAATGAACACTATAAGATTATCTGATATCCATTTCAGTTAATTATTTTCATTTGTTAAATAAATTAACTAAACAAACATTTTTTCTAAAGAATGCTTGGAAGCATATTTTGAGGAATTAAAAAAGGATATTTTTTTGGACTTTTTATATAAATTTTTATAAATTTTATTTATTGATACTTCATTTATTATAAATCAATTCCTAGAATATTATATTTTTGTATAAATGCTTACCTTTTTTTCTCATATTAAAGTCAAATGTTTATCAGTTAATTTTGGAATAAAATTTTAAAGTATAATTTGGACGTCATGTTAAATGTCTGCTACTGTTTACACTCTGAATTATCCTCAACAATGATCAACTTCATTGGAAAGGCAGTTTTTGAACCAACAATGAAGCTAATAATGAAATGCATTGGAACCATATTTCAAGTTCAACAATGTAAAAATGCAAAAACCACAATAATATTTAGCATCATATATATTTTCATTTTGCGCAGAGAACAGTTACTTTCACAAGCACTGTACTGTAATACATATGTAAGTATGTTTTTCATATCTGCTGAAATATTTAGAAAAATCTTTTACCTAATGTTTTTGGTCAGTTTAAAATTTGTTGCAATTAAGTTTTATGAAACTTTTAGAAGTAAAATTTTAAAATGGATTTTTTATTTACATCAATAAATGTTTTTTGTAAAATGAAATAATATTTTATTTCATAAAAATGGGTAAAAGTTTACTGTACGGTCACCCTTGGTGACTTTTTCAAAATTTCGCCAAAAATCTCACCATTTTGCACAAGCGAGGTCTAAAAAAAATATATCTATATATTAAAAAAATATTGGCTGTGCGAAAAACGGATTGCCAAAAAATGTTGTTCATCGCAAAATGGGAAAAATGGGTGACCATACAGTAAATCTGGTCCTAAAAATATTTTGTTTCATTTTAAATAGGAAAATTCTGTAAATTTATCCTTGAAGATATTTTTACAAAAATTGTATAGCTATTTCTCTTTGGAATGCAGTTAAAAAAATAAATATGTAGGAGGTAGCGAAATCACCCAATCGGTTCTAAATGTTTCATGAGAGATGCTTATAAGACTCTAAGCATGCTGCGGTGTTCAACAATTATTAACTAAATTAAATTGAAGTAACACACATTTTATTCAAAGCAATCAACAACAAGTAGGAATCCAAATCTCTTCAGTTCACTTCAAGAAATTTTAAATCATTGTAAGCTCAATTCAAATGTTTTTTGGGTAGTTAGCGAGGTAGAGTCGCTACTGCGAAAACTCACGATCCCTTGTGAGACGCAATGAAGCGAAGTCCCAATCTATCATCTTTATCTAGTATCTTTATGTCAGTATTTTAATCAGTTAGATAAGAAAAATGGTTAAACTAGATCCTTTTAGAGCTCGAGATGGAGGTAATACATTAAAATCTCCAAATTCATTGAGCTATGGAAATGTTTTGATATTGGAAAATTCCTATTTTCTGGTTTTCAAATTACACGAAATTTTTTGAAGAACTTCAAAATTTATTAATAAGATTGATTCTATCGCCTCTAATGAAGCTTTTCTTTAAAAGTGATAACTATCGTTATTAATGTTAAAGTAGCATACATTGTATTCCTTAATTTACAGTGATTAATTACAAGATGTTCATTAATGCTGTATGTAACCTAGTGATTTTAAATTTTACACAAAATTTGGCAGAGCATTCCGTTTAAGAATTATACTACCAAATTTAGAGTGAATTCGATTGGTAGAAATTATATAGATTTGCTGTTGATAGAAAATGATGCTAAAATAGCCCACATTTATGGATTAATTCGTGTAATTTTGTAAATTAAAAGAATAAGGTTATTTACAACTTATTTATATAATTTATGTAATATTTATAAAAGTTACGTTCATTTGCAAAAGATGAATTAAATGACAAAAGTTATGTTTTTCTTGTTTCTATCTATTTATATATATAAATATATTAGCATGTGAACATATAACGTACTTGTGTCAAACTTATAATAAGCAATCCAAATCTTTCTAATGAAATTATGAATCATCATGAAATTTTTTATTTGCTAAATTAAAAGACTTATGATTAAATTATAATATTTTACATTGTTTAACCCATAAGATTTTCTAATTATTTCCTGAAAGAAGCGACGGTGATTATTTTTGATTGATATTATTATTTTCCTAATAAATTTGTGTTCTATTTCTTTTGCTTTTTGTTGTTTTTGCATTTAAATATTTTATTTCCGTATTTGGCAGAGTTTGAATAATTTGAATTGATATAATTTTTTATTTTATTTTCCTTAAAGCTTTGAAAATTTATATTTTCAGAATTCAATTCAAAATTTAAAGTAGAATTTGAATTGATGACTTTCCACTTCTAGTTCTGTTAATCATATATGAAATAAACAGATCTCCTTAAATTCAGTTCATAAATATGTTTTTATAAAATTCTTAACCCCTCTTTACATCAGAACAAAAAACCTTTATTGTGAATCAAATATTTAAATAGGTATTTAATCTTTTCATAGCTATATCGTTATTTCATATAGATTTGATTTCTATAAAATACAAATGGTTTATTAGAAGAAATCAAATTTTTAACCCATCAAAAATAGATACTTTTTTCGAGATAAAAGAAAGAAGAATTCATTTCTCAAAATTTCAATAAGAAATACAATTTAAATGTGTCGACTCACTTTATTCAAATTCAAGAAAGTCATTTTTATTTTTAATTGATCATTTTGTATTAAAATAAAAAGACCTATAATGTAACATATTTTCCAGTTTGAAACAGGATACTAAATCTTACAAAACACTGGGAGTACTAAGTAAAATTGAAAACTGTTAGTAATCATTTTTTTAAAATATAATTGATTAATATTAATATCATAAAAACAGCCATTCTATGAAACTATCAATTTTGTTTCTGGGCAATAAAAATAATGTAATTCGAAATTTTATGTTAAATTTAAGAAAAATTACAAAATAGTTCCAGAAATTGAAGAATAATTTGCAAATTATAGTGTAAAAAAATGACAAACTTTTAATTCAATCATAGAAAGAACAGAAGAATTTCAAAGTGTAAAATTCTTATCAACAGTTAAACTGAGAGAATGAAGTTGTGATTTGCAAAATACTTCATACGAAGTGTTTGATAAAAAAGTTAGTAAAAAATTACCAAAAAATGAAGAAAAAGACTGTAACAAAAAATACTTCGAAGATGATAATTAATTTAAATTTTAATGGAGAATATCCCCTTCTAGGCAGCATGTCCTTTCTTGGACCTTGCGCCATAAATCCCAACCAACCCCTTTTAGGAGTTTGATTTCTTCAAATAAGTTGTTTTGAAAGTATAATTTTTATTATTTTTTTTCCTCCAAAATAATTTTTTTTAAACTAAATCTCCAATAAAGGAAATAAATATACAGAAAAACCAATTTATTTGAATGTTTTTATACTTTTCCGGTAAATATATATATTTTTAAAATTATGTATATATTAAAAGGTGTGTGAGTTATTGTGATTCAATATTGGATACGAGATATTCTATATAAACAAATAAAAGTAATTGTATAGTTTTATTGAATGAAGAGAGGAATTCATAGAAAATCTTTCCATTTTTCAATTTAAAACGCAATTTTTTCCTGAAAAATTAACAACTGGAAATTTGACGTGCATATCTAGCAAATTTGCAGAAATCATAGGAAGAAATTTAATTTTTATACAAGCACTTTCGAAGTTCCATTTTTCCTCAATAAATAAAAATGTTGTCATGAAATTTTTAAAGTTTAGTGGATTAAAATTGTCCAACACATGTCAATTATTAAAAATCCATTAAAGGTATGTAATTTAAAGGAATGAAGGAAAAAAATCGTTGCATCGTTATGGATACTTTGTGAAACAAACAATAAACAAATTTTCCTTCATTAAATTTCATATTTTTCTTTATGATTAGAAAGCTTGAGTAAACGAATGAAAACACTCTGGAATTCTCGACCACCTAGAAAGAATTTTTCTCTTTTTGTTTCCTCCAAAAAGTATGACGTTGAAATTCTTTTCTTTTACGCGAACGACCGTACAACTAAACTCAACTCAACATTAAGTTAAAAAAAAACATCCTTCTTTCTCGTACCCCACGTCACTGGCTGAAAAAGAAATAACGGATAATGACGGATTGCGCTCAAGATTTTCTCACAATACTATTGTTTGTGATTTGCCGTCGCTTCTTTTGATCAAGAGCATTTGCAAAAACTTTAATCGAAATATAGAAATGCTAAAACAACTCGCATTCAATTTAATTTTTTATTTTTTTCTGCTCAAAAGAATCATGCTTTATTAAAAGTTAAGAGAATACGCTTCACTTGCTTTTTATAATTTTCCATACATTTTTTTGTATTTCTTTTTTAAGAAAGAATTTAAGACAATTCACTGTCAGCAAAATCGAAAATAACATAGCTCCTAAATTGTCTTCCAGAAATTGTAAAAGATTGTTTGTAAGAAAGTCATAAGTATTAGAAGTACATCAATTTCTTCACAAAACTGTTGACCTGTCTGAATGAATTATATTTTTTGACGAAAAATATTACTGAATAAGTAATATTTTTTGGGAATTTTATACATAGGTTACTTTTTTAAACTTTTTGTTGTTGTAAAACAACTCTTATTCAAAATTAAAATAAAGAAATGTGTGTTGATGTTAGTTTCAAAGATACATGCGTGGAAAATGTTAAACTATTAAAATATATCCAAGAAAAAAATTGTCTGTTAAAATGTATTATGGATTTAATTACAAACGTACAATTTAGAAGCGAAAAGAACGATCAAATAATGGAGAATCAAAAGTACTTTTGTAGGTTATAAAAAAAAACGGCAAAATGCCTTGAATTCGTTCTAGAAAAAAGTAGAATTTTAGAACAAGTTTATAAAAAAAGTGGAATTATTTTTCCCTTTCTTCCACTCACTTACTTTAAGAGTCAGTATCTGTTAACGTTTCATTTTTACCTGTGGGTGTTACATTGAAAAATAAAAAAAGCTCTTACATGATCGTCAAGATCGCGTTTCTGCAACTTCCGCTGATCCCTGCGACCCCTGCTGGTTTTTTTATAACATTTAAACAGGAAAACGTGAAAGAAAAAGTAAAAATATATAATGTAGGAGGTAAAATATAAAAATAAGAATAAAAATGTGAAGGCGAAAATTGACACCTTGATCTACCCGTGATATAACGAAAAGTAATTCGTTTCTTTTTTGTCCTGTCTTTCACAGGTCAATTCTTACGAGTAATCCATTAAATTGGAGGAACTGAACTAGAAAAATGTTAATTGGAATAAATAATAATGAAAAAATTTCTTTTCCTGTCGGGTGGATTTTTGTTGCTTTTCTACAGTATAAGAAAAAAATATATTCCCATTGTTGAAAAAATTCTTTTCTTTACATGCCTTACAATTTCTTATGACCAAAAAACAAACCTACTAACTTTGAAATGAAAGACACCAAGTTCGATCCTATACTACATCCATTTATGAAAAGTTTCATCTGCAGATTATGTCTTTAATTTTGAAACATTAGAAACATTTAAAATCATTGTTCCTTATCTTTACATGCAAATTATTGGCGAAATATGTAAATAGACAATTCTGATATTCAGAATACTTGATCAGCAAATTGAAGCATTACATGAAGAAAATGTAGAAATAATTTATACAGAAGAAAAATGAAAAACGGTCGCTTGTTAGTAGCGTTATTTTCCGAAACAATAATGATTTGCTCATCAAGAAAATAATACAGTTTTGAAATGACGCTGAGCCATTTTCAGCGATTAGGTTTTAAAGCTTCATTTTTTGCTTATCAATAAGGAATTGATGGATATCGAATTAATTTTTTAGAATACAAATATGAATATATTAATAATCCCGGAATAAAAATGCGTGATTAATAATGCTTTGGATTCTAAAACCACAGATTTTTTCACCAACAAGGTTGACGTGATTTTGAAGATAAGTTTAGTACTACTGTTGGTAGTGAACATTATTTGAATAATTTTAAGAATATAATGTAGAAAATATCGTAAAAATAAAGAGACGAATCCTCTTTAACTAAACTTTAAAAATAATAAAAGACTTGTTGTGTAGTAACTCGATTTGGGATTCAGTGTAACCGTAGATTCAATAAAAATCTCTTTCATGTAGATGAAAGAGAATTTTGAAATGAACCATATATATACAAGAAGTATGGAGAGGATGAATTGGTAATTTTGAGAAAATCAACACCCTTAACAGAATATTAATTTTCTGTTTTTGCACGCGTACTCCCTCCCCAATTCAATTCAAGAACCATTGTGTGATTTTTAGAAATTTCCTTTTTCTTATTTTGTTCCGTGTTCTTTGCTTTAAAAAAGTAACAAGACTATTTGGAGGAGAAATACGTAAGAAGGGAGTGTTTTCGAAATCCAAGAATAAACAGGTAAAGTTATACTGAATATTCAAATTAAAATTATAAGCTCTCATAATTAAAAACAGAAAATGGGGACGAAATTTGGATGTTTCTCTACTTATGATTGATTTTTTACATTTAAATAAGCAATTTAATTATACTTGATTGAGGGCTATATTCATCTAATTGAATGAAAATGCTTTAATTCTAAGGGAAATGTTTACTTGCATTATTTTATATTGAGTGTTAAATACTTTTAAGAACGGCTATGGATTAAAAAATACATTAATAAATGGATTAATAAATAGAACATTTTCGATAAATTAAATGTAATGCAATAATTTACATTGATTTCAAACTATTGCTTGATATTTTCACATTTCTCCTACTTTTAAAATATTGCTAATAAGTAAATAGGGGATTGGATGATATATTTTTACCTCCCAAATCAAAAGATTCATATGTCAAACAAATGAATTGATGAATTGATTAGATGGAAAATATTTTCTTGGTGCAAATCTTCCAGTAACTAATGAAAATTATTGACAATAAAATGGCTAATAACACTGAGAATACCACGGCAAACTGTTCTATCATCAGAAAAATGATAAAGAGATACAGTCCTGAAAAAAATACATTTAAAAAAAACAAATATTAATATTTTATATAAAAACAAAAGTGGGAAATTGTTATGAAAAAATATGTCTCTCTCTCTTTTTAAAATTCTTTTAATACTTAAATAATCAGAAATATTCGAAAATTTATTTTAAAACTATTCAAAAATGTGCACGGATGTTCTTTTTTGATAAAAATTCAACAAATATGTCTGGAAATATTGTGGATTTAAATTCTGCATGAGATATTTTCCTTTTATTGTGTTCTGTAGAAGACCAGTTCACGTATTAAATAGAAATATCCATTCGATCATGCATTTATTGAACTCCATGGTACTTTAAATTATTTGTTATTTATCATTTGTGATAATTTTATTACATGGCACCCAAAATTATTTTTTTAGGAAAATGTTAGTATTTAATACATGTTTTTTTTTTATTCTTGATTCATGCTATATTCTTAAAACAGTACAACCAAAAAAAGGATAGTTTTATGCTTCATGTCTTCAATCTTAATGCTTATGCAAGAACTTAAATAATCGAAATGCTCGTTTTTAGTTTCGAATAATTAAAATATAAATATATATGTAATTCAGGGATATAATTTTATAGGGAGACTCAGGGACAAAATTTCAGGGAACTAATAATTGATCCAAGTCACATAACAGCACTCAGGCCAATTTTAACTATTGAAAGTATCTTCAAAACGGGTTATTTTATTGAAGCATTTGTCATCACAACGGATATTTACTAAAGAAAAATACCATGAATATTTCAATAATTCGGAATTCATTTATAATTAAAACGAAGTATGAGGTAACTTTAGAATGATTACAAATTTTAAGTTTTTTGCATCACTTTTTACGAAAATTAACATTTAAATATCTTTTATGACACATGTATGGAATAAATCCTTTCAACAGATATAATTAATTATCTTTAAAAAAATTTTATTTATGCAATTATGCAAAGTAAAATTAATCATAAATGATGGTTAACTCTACACTTCATTTCTCTTGGCTTGTTTATTAAAAGCGTGACTAAAATTAATAGTAACAAAGCTTAACCGAAAATAAATTTTATAAGAACTCTTTACAATTGAATTGAAAAACTTTAACATCCATAACTTATGAGAGTAAAATAACTTTAACAACAATTAGTAACGACTGTGATGTAATAAGGTGGTTGTTAACGCGATAAAAAAGGTTAGTTAGACTAACTAAAGGAGATGGTTCTATAGTGTGGAAAGATTAATAAAAATTCTAAAACTCCAGCTGATTTACGTTACCTTTAAATTTTCTGTATAAAGGCATCAACAGACTAGAAACTGAATCAATACAATTTATCGAATAATAACAATCACTTAAGAATTTCTGAATTCTAAAAATCAATGCGATGATTTTCGGGGAGTGGTTGACATTCACATTCAACTTCTTTTCTGAACGAATCAAAACTCGAAAAATAGCAACAAAGAGTCTCATGTCTGTACCTGAGAATCTAGACCATCCATTGTGACCAATATGCACATTATGTGCGCTCAAGGGCTCATAAATTTAAAAACAGTTTGCTTACCTATTATTTTCTTCCAAAATTCCAAAACTATTTCTTGTTTTTTTTTTTTTTTTTTTTTTTTTTTTTTTTTTTTTTTTTTTTTTTTGCAGCAAAAAACAAGCAGTTCTTAAAGTTAAAATATTACATTTTAATGTAATTATAGTTCTGAAGCGCTTTCAGTTTAGGATACATATCTATTTAGAAGAAGAACAGTTACTGCCTTTCTATGTTCTCATGTTTTTTATAGTCACGCAATCAATCAATCAATGGAGATAACTCTAGAATTGATCATTATTTATGAATAATTTGATTCTGAAATCACTTAAATATACTATAGAAATTTAGACCTTAAGTTAATTTCACGAGAAAGTATGCTATGTAAACATTAAACATTTCCTTACATTACAGATAAATTAAATGGTACAAGAAAAAAAAAATTTAATTACATAAAAATGTTATCTAAACATAGTTTTGATTCAAATGTATGTATTTCTCAAACCTAATCATAAAACATGATATATCAATGTTATGTTGAACACAATTAAAGTAATATTCAGTGATTTGAAAATCTAAATTCTGTCTTTATTGTTGGGTTCATAATAGATAGTTCATAATAGACTCTTTAAATATTAATTAATTTCAAAATATATTCATTCTGGATATGAAATAAGTAATAAATGATTACGAAATAAATTATTTAAAAAAATATAAGAAATTTGAGAAGAAATATTCAAATACATGAATTTTTAATCATACAAACGCCGAAAAAGATTCGAAATTTAAAAGTTCGAATCATTGCTATTTTTCCAATCATTTGAATATTATTCTAAAAGAAATAAAAAAAATTATATTACAAATTTCTAAATGAATAACTTTGTTGCAAGATAATAAAAATTATATTATCAATGCTAATTTTAATTACGCGTTTACTAAGTCTTATTATTTTCAATTTACTGAAATTTTTTAATACATGTTACTATGGTTAAGTATTCATAAAATAAGATTTATAGCTGCAAATAACTAGAAATAATGTTTATCAAGGAACCTTGTTTAGATACTGGTAAAAAATTCAGGTAATAGTTACAAATTCAAACTTTAATTAATAAAAGACTTAAAATTTTATTTTACCATTTTAATGCAATTTGTTCTTCATATCATTAGAAGAATGTTAAAGAATGTAATTTTTAAATTTTATACAAACGTAAAATAACTTTTTTGTTAACTTGCATATAAAATAAATCAAATGCTTATTGCCATCATAAATTGCTGTTACTTTAGAAGATGATACTTTTTTTCATTTAGGAGTACAATCAATAAATTTGGAATTTTTATAAAGGGTTCATTAACACACTGCAGATATTATTTATATCATAAATATTATTTATATAATATATTATAATTCATCTTTAATAAACTGCAGGTACCATACAGTCTTTTTCTATTTGATGTCCTTAGTTCTAGCCTGAGTAATATTCCAGGTACTTCATTTGCTGGATACTCTTTTTATCAGATATTTAGACAATGAAACATTTTCTATCAATTCAAGATAGTTTGTTTTATTATTAGAAATTTATCCTTTTCTGTTGTGAATTTTTTAGGCAAAGGAGATTTAAAAGATAAATTACATGTATGCTGAGATTTATCGTTCTTATGAGAAACTGTGATATTTCTTGTTAAATAATATAATTTGAAATTATTAAAATAATTTGAAAAGGTGAAATTATTAAAAGAAAGTTCTTCTTGGGATATTCTAGATAAAAAATAAATATAAAGGGTATTTAAATATTTTGATGAAATTTCAGAATCATTTAAGTTGATTGATGTAATCATTTAAATATTTTTTCTTAAATTATGTAAAATATTAATTTAAGTTTCAGTATTCGAGTAGATATAACTATCATAAAAAAGCTATAAAGATGGTAGATCTTTTGCATTTTCTTGAAATAAGCAATACAGTTTTATTTATTTATAAATATTTATATTTTAATCCCAGAATCATGAGGAGCGCGGTAATGATTCACTCATATTTCTATTAGAGATATAACGGATAATAATTCCTCTAAATACATAAAAGGCTCTCATAATTGAAGTAATTTGAAGAAAAATGAATAAATATATATATAATCATTAAGTTGGATTATACATATATAAATATAATCCAACATAATGATCCAAAACATTCCCTTTCAGTAATTTAAAACCGTTTAGAATCCACCTTTGTTTGTCTGTAAACTATGCCAAAATTTAACTGTTTTTATAACAATGGCATTTAAATTTAAAATTGTACAATTTTTATATGCATTACGTAAATTATAAACATGGATATGATTCTTAAATGTTATTTAATGAATCATCATTAATTTTTGAAGAGTCATGCGTCCACACTAACAGATAAAAAATTTTACAAACGTTTTGGGATATCCTTACCATTTTGTTCCAGAGAAGATTTAACATCACTTATCACTGGAGATTAATAGTGTACATGAAAAATACATACGTACCATTCTCATATTTGCTTTCAAAGGCAGTTCATATGTTAAATTCACTGCTTTAAATGAAGTTTTAGCATGATAAATATTTTTGACATTATAACAGCTTAGTAAGCTAAGAACCCCAAGTGTTTGTTCATTAAAAGCCGCTACCTCTATCAGTGCACTTAGTAAAATTCATTTGGTTAATTTTGATATCATATATACTCATAAAAGAAAACGTGGTAGAACAAAAATTTTAATCATTGTATACTTAAGAAGATCGCCAAGGTAAACAAGTGTTTTTAGAATGTCATGATGGATTACAACCACTCCCTTGGAATCGCATAAGATTTTAGAAGGATTGACCATGGGACTTAGTCTACTAATCTATCTTTCTTCAAATTAACATAATTTTCAAATTAATCATATATGTTCTTAAGATGTCATTGGTACATTCTATAACTTAAATTACTACATGCAATTGATATGTGTATATAATTTCAGCCATGACGAAAGTAGTTTTCCGATGCAATAGAGTTTTATAACAATTGGTTCTACTCATCATGCTATTCATCATCATAACCATCATCATAACTGAGAAATGAATCTTATTTTCTGTATGACTTATATAACTTCACACAAGCAATATTTAACATTAATGTCAGCTCGCAAATCACATTAACTTGACAACAAACCACCATTAAAATCAAAATATTTTCAATAGATATAAAAAATAAGGATTCAAACTTTTATATTTATATTGTTTTTAACATCCGCAATCGGCTGTTGGCGCAAAGTAGGATCTCAAGAGATACTCGAACAATACTCGTTATTTTCATCTACGGTCATTTTACTCTTGGGGTGTGATTCTCTGGCCTATATTAGGTATATTAGATCACGAGTAATTAGCATCCAAAAAACTTATAATATATTGTTCTTGATCAGGATTAAATACGAAAATAAAATCAAGAATTTGTACTGATGAATTTTTAAGGGTACCACACTTTAAATAAACTCAAGTAACAAATTCCATAGAATTTGTTCTTTTTTTTTTTAAGCATTTTAACTTTCGTCAACCCCAAAAGAAATTCCTCAATCGCAATAAAAAATGAGTTCAATCAATGTATTAATTTCTATCATATAAATTTTTGGCTATTAAAAAGATCTTCATAGAATTTCACGCTATTTGAATTTAGGAAATCAAATAATTAAGTAGGGAGAAAGGAAAAATGTTATTAAGAGACGAAATGCTTTTTTGCCCATTTTAATTAATAATATTACAGTTTTATTGCATTATAATAATTAAGAATTGAAACATCTTAAAAAAGAATAGGAAAAGATTCTCGAATACATTAGAGTAAAAATAATTCTAGAGATCAAACCTAGATTTTTAAACCAAATTTCATAACTTTGTAAAAGTAATGTAAACTTAAGTAAGCCAAGTAAAAATGCAGAGAAAAGAAATTATTTTGCTAAGAGAATTTTTAACTTGAAAGATGATATTCACAAATTGACAGCTATTAATTATAATAACTCATATTTAATTTTCTTAATGTTGGAAAAATTATGTATAGATAATCTTTTCACGCAATTTATGTTAACTCTGGAAAAATAAAAACATTTATAACTTATTATTAAATTGTATTAGTATATTATTGATTGTTATTATAGTGAAAAAATTTGTTACCCTTTTTTAAATAATCATTTATTACATCTTAAAGCATAGATGTATGTATTTTGAAAATATTCCAAACAAGATATATACCTTCGTACCTACATATAGTTAATATAATTAACTATGTAATCTAAAATTTTATATCATTTATGACGTGTAAAGTCATCATAAAATACAAAATAAATATGTAGTAAAATTGTAAGGAATTACAATAGCGAAAAATGTAATTTAAAAAAAAATGTTTTTACAAACATTATCATAAAAAGAGTGAGGAAAAGAAGCAAGAATATATATTCGATTTTATGTGCCATTTGTGATTGTAGTTTCCTCAAAGCATGAAATATTTCAATAAATAATTAGTTAATATATAAAAGTTAATGATCAAACAAGAATTCCGCATCATTTTTCTTTAGTTTATTTGAACTATAAAAAGAAAATAATGTATAAATTACATATTGAGTGTGAATCTTTTAGCACAATTATTTTTGATCATTTGCGATTCAGTGTGATGACTTAAACTTGTATGTGATAAAATCTGCAATGAAATACTTTTCTCTTTGAGAACATAAAGGTATGCGTAAAGCAAAGAAAAAAGTAATTACAGGAGCAAAAAAACATGAATAATAAACTTCACCTTTTTCAATGAATAGACCTTGAGTATTAGAAGAAAAAAAAAGATTCTTGAAAAATTATTGGCATCCTTATTTCTTCAGACGATCTTTTTCCCCCTTTCATTCCAAGCACGTAAAATAGAATCCGGGTATTTTTGAAAAATACTTTCTCAGGTTTCCTCACAAAATTACAAATTGGTTTTTGTAATGTTTATTTTTAAGATACAGAAACCAAAACATACAATTTTTATCCTAAAATTCCTCGAAATAAAGGACCATAACTGAAGGAAAAAAATCTGTATTTTTCCTTGAAAACAAGTCGTTTATGCGTTCTTTTTTTCAGTTCACTTCTATTCAATTCGTTTGAATAAAACGCAGACGATTTCTTTTAAAAGAATTCTCATTTTCCATTTGACTAAGTCATCAATCATCTGCTTCTTCGCAACCGCTTGAAGTCGCCGCAAAAATCTTTTTCCCTTGCCTTGAATTTAGGTGTTGATGGCAGATGAAAGAATATAAAAAGTAAATTATGAAAATAAAGCTGAAGCCTTAATATTAGCTCGGAATGTCCGAGATATAATTGAGTAGTGATTTAAAGCAATAATCTTTGAAGAATCCAACTGTGATGTGAGAACAATTTACTTTTCTTTGCTTAGAAACATATTTCTTTGTTTATCAATTAAAGATTTTGCACAAGTAGTTTTTAAAATACTTTTCATTCAAGTAAATGAAAGAAGAAATTTCAGTAAAAAAACTGCAGACATTTTTTTATTAATATTTTTTATTTTATTTTTATTGAGGTTTTTATATAACTGACAATTATCTTAATGACCGAATTCCAGTCTAGAAATGAAGAACTATTTTAAAATAAGAGATCATTTTGACCTCTCTAAATTTCTCTTTCCTTCTACAGTTGTTTTTTAATTTTTAACAAATTATCATGAGAAATGAAGATTCATAATTTTTTGTATTGAATGAAGTTAAAAAATTATGCCTAGGAACAATTAAAGAATTATATAAATATATCTCAAAAAATTTATAAGTGAAAATAAGTTAACACACAATATGAATGTCCAATATGGAATAGAATAAATCAGTAATACAATCAGAGCTATATAAAGTGATCCTAAAATTAAAAGATATTTTTACCAAACAACAGCAGTACATAATGTACAAACAGTAGTATAATATTTACATAACAATTTGTAAAATATTTCTAGATAAGCCTACAGAGTTTTGATAAGAAAAACCATTCATTTTCATTGTGCTGTTTATGTATATTTCCTTATTATTCGCATAATATATTAAATGGAAAAATTTTCTAAGACGATTAAAAAACCGAGAAAAGCAACGTTTTTTTTTAATGCGTATTAGCTCTTTATATTATACAGAGATATCTTTTATTCCCTCAATAAAAATCAAAATAGCAACGTGTGTCAAAAAAAGTATTGTAACAACAACGTTTTAATCCAGCTACTATTGGGTGTTTGACAACAAAACTGTTAATGTATTCATATGATGGATCGATTTTGTGAAAGTGTCAATCAAAATTTCCATGCGAAACATAATACGACTATAAAATATTTTAACAAAACATATGATGGATAGATTAAAATATGTGAGAAAATTTCCAAAACTTGAAAAAATGAATCAGAACAGTTCGTAAGAGCTGTTTTAGGGGAGGTCGTAAGCATAATTTAGAGGCATTTTTAAAAAAGTAATTTTGACTTTAATATATGCTTTTTTGTTTTATGCATAATAAGTAACTATGTGTTTAGTTTTATACTTTGGTAGACTATTATTATGGATTACTCAGAAATCATTGAATTATCAAGAGCTTTTGATGTCTTTTGTTGCAGTATAGTCTTCCTCTTTTATTTGATTCAATGGACATTTGGCAAATTAATTTTATTTTTCTCTCAATAATATTAATATCTTCCCTTCAATTTTAACTTATACAGTAATAAATTAAATAATCTTTATATATTGAATATCTTATTCGAACTATAAATCACAAACCGGGGTCAAAATAGTGATTTATCAGTATTACATATCGGATCTCTTACAGATAATAGATCCATGATATGCAAGTTGTCAATCATATTGAAATCTAAAATCTGATAATTTTCCAAATGTCAAACTGCTTTTTTCGAGTATCAAAGGGAAATTTTTCATTTACTGTCAAACGTGATTTATATTGTAGGGGAAATTTTTAAATTTACTTATTGTGGCTAATGTATTTAAATTACTTACAAAAGAAGTTTTAAAAATTTATAATTTGCCAACCACTAAAGATAATTAAAAGTACATCATACTAGAAGATAAACAAAAATACAAAGTAAGAGTACATCAGGAATCTGATTTTTAGAGTTTGTTAATGATTCCAAAATTTAGAAATATTTTATATATGTCTAGAAACTTTTTTAAGAAAGTAAAGTGGTAATTAATATTAATAATTAGTCTTAGAATTTACAATGTAATGCAATACATGGGATAATAGAAATCGAGTTCAATATTATCTAAAAAATGTGCAAACTTTTACAGATTTCCATGTAGACCAAAGATTTAATGAATATTTGAACATAAATTACCTAAATTTTCCATGAAATGGCAAAAAGAAATCGCTGTTTGTAAAACAAGAGGTCTAATCACATTTTTACTTCAGGTCAATCCAAATTGTGCCTATTATCAAATATTTGGCATTCCTATGTACGTAAATTATTATGAGTACAAAAATTTCCAAATGTTAAAAGTAATTTTGATACAGTTGTGCATAAGTTTATTTCAATGCATAAAATGATCTATATGTTGCATTTCTGGTTTATTCATTTTTTCTCTTTTGAAATGATAGAATGAATTTTCATACATTTTCTTAGTGATTGTCTCTTAAATGTGGATCAGAAAAAGAATATCTTACCGAGTAAATTCATCCAATCTTAGTTGAGGGAGGTTTGGTTGAGGGACAGTGAACACTTAGTTTAGAACGTTTGGATAATCACAAGAAAACAAAAATCTGTTCGCTCCATTTATTAGGCGGTTTAAATTGAAAATTATTATTTTTGAGGAGATAAGGAATGTTTCTGAAGAAGAAACGGAATTTTGTAAAATAACGACTGGTAGCAAGATTCTCCATTTTTATCTGAGGCTAAACAGAATACCCCCTTATCCTAAAACTGAATCAGCTGTACAATTATTGATTGCAGAAGATTCATTTAACATTTATATTGAGTTATTATTAAAATATATTCATGGATTTGCAAAAATTTATTTTATTTTCTTCTATTAATTATTCTTAGAAGCCTTATTATATTAGTTTGGGGAAAAAGAAATCCATTATTTTTACGTGAACTTTTTGTAACTTCTTTCAGATTCGCTTTGTAAAAAGGTTTAAAACAGTTTTCATGTAGATTTTTAGGTCTTGTGCGAAGCTACGACTGCTGACATGCTGTCAAGTTTGATAATTTTTGATATTTTATAGACATTCTCGACGATGCTGTATCCATGCGAGGTGCATCTTTAGCATCCAAATACCCAAACGGAATTGACGAAACAAAAATTGTACGTAACTGGTTGTTACAGTCTTATATAGGACGATAAACACCTTTCACAATTTTAGCCACCCGGCTATCTTTTTCGCCGTTACAAGAGAAAAACGAAAATGTATCGAATTTTCTGTTTGTTGTGTTCCATTTTTAAAACCTTGTACTCGTAACTGAATTAATCAAACAAAAAACCGCAAGAGGATATTTTAGTGTCAAATGTCACCTTTCCAACGAGCATAAATCTGAAATTGTTTGATATATAACTGACGAGATAGCGATCACTACAGACGTCTACCGAAAAAATAATGGATAACTTTTTCCTTAATCTAATACTTATTCTTATTCTGTTACTATTAAATTTATCTATTACAGTTTATATTTTAATATAATTTCGCTTAAAACAAGTCAAAATTAAAAAATATATAAATGACTAGCAGGAGCGTATTTCAATTCATCATTTCTCTTTCTTTTTTTGAAAGCAAGGTATTATTTTCAAAAAAAGAAAGAGAAGTGATCATTGGGAAAAATAATATTTATCTCTTTTTAAAGATCATTAAGTATTTATTATAGGTTTTTCAAAATGTTGTTTACATTTCAAAATGTGTTCTTAGGTATAGATAAGATAAAAACAAATGGAATTAGATGTGAAATACTTGAAATTATTTTTTAGTTTTAAAGTTATTAAATTATTATTATTTTATAAATTGTAATTAAATTATTATAACTTATATTAGTTTAATTAAGATTTCTTTTATCCAAGTTCTAAAGTATTTTTAAATGGTGGCTGGGAAAAAGTGAAAACACGTTCTCTGCAGAAAGTAGAAACAATATTTTTTTAAATTTTAAAGAAAATTTCAAACATCTTTCTTTATTTTCTGTAAATAATTACATTGTAGGAACATAGAAAGAAATAAGTATACGATACCATACAGATTTCTTTCCTGTCCTCTAGCGATTACTCATAAATGACACGCTTAAAATGAGGGGAAAAAAACTGTATGCCGCCATTCTTGAAGCGAGCAGAGTTCCCAAATGATGTGCATCACAGCCTAAGCAACTTTATATTCTCTCAAATCAGTGTTAGTTTGGGTTTAAATAAATTAGTTAACACCATAGTAAAAATCTCGAAAGGAAACAGCCTATTCTTAAATTGGGCAAAGGCCAACATCTTGATATAAGTTTCATTCTGTTCGATGTAGGCGTTCTCAATTCTATTTAGGACAAAAATAATATGTAAATTTTACTTATGGATTTTATATATTCACATAACGACAGATTTACTCATATCATATTGTTAAATAAAACATTATTTATAATGTAAATTATATAAATGGAAGGAACAGGAATGTAGCCAATATTAACTGTAAGTCCAAAGTGTTAAATTGAATAAATAATATTATATTGAATAAAAAAATAAGAACTAAAAAATATTTTTAAAACACTGTGTAAAATATTAATAAGTTTAAAAGGGAATTAATAATCATTTTTATTATTTCCCTTTATTCAATTTAGTGGCTGTTATTTAGTGGTTACTAATTTATTATCATTAAAACGCTAAAGTTGATAAATTAAACTATTGTCTATGTGGAGATTGAATTAAATGAAGCCCTTAGTCATAACTGACGTGAATGATTGAGAATTTCGGTAATCCAATGAGAAATTAGCAGATAGAAAATATTAAATTAAATTATAATACTGAACCAAGCAATGAAACAACTGCGCAAGGTTCAACACTTACCCAAATCCAAGAAAGTATATACTACAATTTTATATATTATAAATTATATTAACTAGCCAGAACCTCATGATTACTGTGGTGCATTATTTACATTTATTTTCCATTAAAAATTTCTGTCCTAAAAATAATTTCTAAAAAATCTATAAACTATTGCTAATTTTCCATTTATAAATTTTGATCTACTAATTAAAAGGAAAATAATATTGCATTAGTTCTTTTCCATATTTTCTTAATGCATTGAATGATAACTGCTAAAAAAATCAAAATAACCTCTCTCTAAGTTTAATAAAAAAAAAATTCTCTTGAGTACTAAATTCAATTCCCATTCAGTTTTCTAATTTAAAAAAATAAAATACTGTTTTCTAAGGTCTCAATTTTATAAACCCGCAAAAATTATATCAAATAAAATTATGTAAATTGAATCATGAAAAATTTAAGGACAAGTACCATGAAAACTATGACTTTTTCTTTGAAATTTTGAGCTCACTTTTTTAATTTTATTTATTTGCTTTTTGACTATAAGAAAGAAGAGACTTGACATCTCCGAAAACTGATATTGCAGACGATTATTAACGGATAGATCTCCTGTACTTAGATTCAAAGGTCCACACAGAATCATTCAAAAACACGGATTATGTTTAGAATATAATGAAAATAATTCCATAAATTTTTGTCCTCCAAAGCTGTAAAACCCTTTCGTAGAACCTAACAAACAAAGCGCTATTTTTAAGAAGCATTAAAAAAACGGCATGAAAAAATTCCCCAAAATATGAAAATAGTCTAGTTGTTGAAGACGGCGCGGCGCGTATTGAAGGGTGGAGTTGTTAGAAGAAGGGAAGAAAAATGAAAAAAGAAGAAAAGGAGCTACTTCGATGGTGGTAGTAGATGTCTGCCCCCCTTCTCGTCTTCTAAAGATCCCGCATTGCCGCCGGGTGATCTTGGAGTAGGATCTTGTGCGGCGATCAGGTATCTTTGGAATGCTGTCCGGTTGGCACGGAACACTTAAAATTGCACACGATTTTCGAAGGGACGGCTTTCTCGGCTGAATCTGCTCTCACCTGTTGTTCATTCAGGTGTTTGCTTGGGATGTCTAGATTACGGAAGGGGAGGTCATGGAGGGTGGACGAACGTGAGTCTCAGAGTTCTTTAACAAAAGCATCCATCTAGCTGGAAGGAAACTCTCACGGTACCCTTCTCTGGATCACTCTAGACTCAATTTCTTCCAAACCAATAGACATATTTTTATTTATGTATATGCATGCATCTAAATATATAAATATGTTGATTGGCTTAAAGATTTATATGTGCATGAATAATTGCACAATAGGAGATGTGAAATTATAGAATAAAATGAAAACATTACATGATATTTACTCTTCTCTTAAATATAGTTCTTGCATTATAAAGCAGTACAGCTGATATTTTATTACTTGGAGTTAATATCTTCGTTAGAATCATGTTTTCTGACCAGGTTATGATATAATGTAGAGTCCGATGAAATTTCTTCCTCACAATAGTATACCTACTTAATGTCTTCAAAGTTGATGTTCTATGATAAAAACGATTGCTTTATCTATTTAGCGGGTAGCAATTTCACAACTGTTATTGAAAATATCATATAGAATATAATTTCTTTCTTTTGGCCCTAGAAGAATAGTTCTTATCTTAGTTTAGTGTGATTTCTACCCTAGAAACTTGAAGTGCATAAAGCAATAAAAACATTTGAAAATTTATAATTTGAAATTAACTTATAAGTCTTTGTATGTAAAACTTCTTATCTTACAGTTCTTGATGCACCTATGTATTATATATATATATATATATATATATATATATATATATATATAAGAGCATTTAATTAATATAAAAGATATTTCATTATACATATCAGAAAAACTTGGATGCAGATGTCATATTATGCAGTTAGGTTGTACATAAACCATGTAATGGTTGTACCAACCAAAAAATATTGTCAGCTCACTGTCAGTCGTAAAAATTATGATTATTCTAGGATTTAAGTTTAAGAGTTATATTAAAATACTAATGATACTTGATAATATTTCATGTTTATATAGAATGTTAGTGATAAGTCAGGAATAGTTTCAGAAACTAATTTAAGAATTTTATGACTAAAGATAAGAGACAAAAGTGAGATTGCGGCATTTTTTTCATGGTGGAAACTTAATATGAAAGTTTGTGTAATAACTTTTATCCTGAATTTTAAACTTATTTGCTCAAAAAAATTGATAAAACTCTCTGATTCTAAATTTGTATCTTCTAAAATTTTCAGCTCAAGCTTATGCGGCCATTACTTGCGTCATTGAAAAACAAAGAAATTCCTATAATATAAAGAATTTTTAAATCAATGACTTTTGTTTCCTTATTCAAGTTTAATTCATTTTTTATATTAAATTAGAATTTTTTCAATTACGTCACTGAATAAATCGAGACATATGCACAGACATACAATAAATTATTCATTCTTTCGTGTGTTTCAATATAGTCTAAAATATGGTCTTCATATAACTTTGTATGTTCCAAATCTATCACTTCAATATTTGCTTGGAAGGACCAATCACTATAAGTTCTAAAGGCTAATCACCATAGACCAATCGCTATGAGTACACTAAGTTCAATAGAAACAATTTAATTTCAAACAAGATAATTATTTGTTCACAGAAAGAAGAAAGAATATCTTGACTTGGAGGCTTGCTACTTAGACATAAACAATTCCAACAGCCCGCTTTTATTTCTAATTTTTAAAACTACTTCACAGTATTATAACAATTACATCGTAAATTTAACAATTCTTATGCAATATGAAATAAATTTTTAATTATTCATAAGCATGAACATGTCAGCATATCTTTCAATTAAGGATTGTTATGCAGAAGATAATCAAAAATAAGTTTCGCTTTATTAAATTAATTTCTAAATGTTTTGTGGTATCGAAGGACTGAAATTCACGCTTTTCATTTCTTGATTTATATAGTACAAAATATTCCTAAAACATTAGCTAATCATATTAATAACGTGTTACAATTTTTCAAGTGCTAATTGTTACAGTTTCAGTTACGATTAGATTTAGTAATTCATTTATTTGAGATTATTCTGAAAAGAAATCCGAAGAGATTCTAGAACGTTTGTGTTACAGACAATGCTTTTTGATTTTGACAAGAAGACTTGATAAACTTTTAGATCTATACAATCTTAAAAAATTTTAACGCCCTCTATGGAGTTACACCATCACAACTCTAATCATGAACCAAGCTGATTATTTTTCTATGTTTTTAAGCTGAAAATTAAGAACATACACATACGGTTTATCATAAGATAACTCTTCATTTCAACTAGTTTAATGCAGAACAGAAATATAATATATTTTATTTATGAAAAGAGCTCGGCAACTATTTTTTCTTGATAAGCGAAAGAATGTGAGAGAACTTTCATGACACTTCCGAGAAGTTATCTCTGTTCTTCTGTGAAACTCGCCGAAAAGTCGAGGACTGAGTAAATTGTCAAGATTATACAGCCATTCCGAAATCTAATATCGCTTACATTATAGTATTCTTAAGGCGATATCAAAACAAAATATTTTTAGTCAAATTGATATCGATTATGAACTCGATATCAATTTGACTTATTATTTACATTGATGGTATCGACGAAGACTGATGTATCTTAAATTATAATTTCTTTCCTATGTCTGCAAAAACTTTCAGCACGCTATTTATAAATGGAAATATATTTCATACAATAACTAATGAAGCTATAACTATACACTGAAACAATTTCTTTCATTTTCTTCATAAATTATAAAATCAAATTATAAGGAATATAGACAAATTTATAATTTAAAAAAAAGGTATTGCTTCAAATTAATGATCATTTTTTTTAAAACGTTAAAAAATTAATTTATAAAATCAGATTATATTTTTTATTATATTTCCACAAAGCATGTGTTCTTTTTTTTTCAACTTTTTCATTACACAAAAATTCAACTTATATTATTTAAGAGCACATTTGTAAAAATGAATTGAAAAGATATTTGGATCACTTGAATAGATTGACATAAAACACAAAAGTAATCTCTTTTCATTTCCAGAAAAGTTACAATTTTCATTAAATTTATGAAAATTAAATTAAATATAATGGCAACACTTTTAAATATTCTTACAAAGGTAGAGACAATAATTATCGATCTATAAGAATTTTAATCTAAATAATATAATATCATTAAGCAAATTTTCATTCTTATAATAAAAGGCATATGCTAAAAAGTTGGTAAGTTCACCAAAGTCCAATAAAAGGGCTCTTCAGAAGGGGAAGTTCCGGGTTCGAATCTAGCTGCAATTAAATAACCAAAGCTGAGTGATGAGTTCCGGAATTTTATATATATATATATATCAAAATGTTTTGCTGGTGACTTGGAATATTGTGCATTATCTGCGATGAAATCACTCCAAGAAACATAGTTTCATGAATGAAAATAGTCATTAAAATGCATTTACAGCACCAGGAGAGAGCAACTCGTGGCTCGATTTGCGATTTAATGCGGCCCGCCGAAGAATTTTTGAATTAAAACCACTTTTCTGAAATGTATACAAAAAAGCTCATAAAAACAATATTATGTTATCAAACATGCAATAAAACTACAAATACTCAAGTTTAAATGTTGTATAATGTAGTAGAAAGAAGATGGTGCAAATTCAGTTGTTCTTGCTTTAGTGTTTTCTAAGATTGGTTCGTTTTTTTCAAAAAATAATCTAATATACAAAACAATAATTTCTATTTTGTATTTTTTGAGTTACTAATATTTTTTTGAAATTTAACGTTCTTGTGAAATATTTACTTTTGAATATTATTGAAAATAAAATTTTGACCCGTCAAACAATTTTAAAATTAGGTACGGCCCTTTGATCAAAAAAGTTGGTTACCCCTGTGATAGGCTATCCAAAATGCTGCATCAAAATTAAAATGAAATGGTTGGACTGAGTTCTTCCAAAAGAAGTATCGGCTTCGATTCTAATCAGTGGTGAATAACTAGAAATGAATATCACATTTTTCTATGCACTGTCGAAATGGATGCCAAATATATATTTGGCATCCATTTCGACAGTGTATAGAAAAATGTGAAATATTTCTGAATTTTTCATTCAGAAATATTTCACATTTTTCTATACACTGTCGAAATGAAAAATTCAGAAATATTTCTGAATTTTTCCTTGAGACATGTATTATCACTGCTTATGAAAATTCCCCTATTGCAGCAATTATATCAATAGGGAATCTCTGCTTCCTATAGGGAATCTGACTGCTTATTTCTGCAGAATGAATCTGCTGAACACAGGCAACCATCTCAGAATTTTGGATCATGGTCAAGAAGTGAGATTGACAACAAAAATGGTATCTTCTTTAAATTTTCCTACCATCCCTTAAAAATAAATTAGAGCCTAATATGAAATACATATTCAATTTTTGTAATATTTAATGTTCTTGAGTCTTGTCATCGGGGAGTCTTTAGTTAACTTCAGTTTTTACAATGGCGCAGCTTGTCCTTTTTGGACCTTGCGCCATAAAACCCAACCAACCATCAGTTTTTACAACGAGAAAATATGGATATAGCTTTTTTTTATTATCTCTTCCACCTATAAATAACAAATGTTTAATTTTGATATTTCTTAAGATATTACATGAAAGATTACTCTGGTGTTAATATGAATACATAAAACAAATCTAGATAGAAACAATATCTGTGTTATCAGTAAAACAAGCATTTGAATACTTAAGAAGCTTGTTGGTAAAGTAATATTAAAATGTATACTTCATTATATACACTGTGGTATTTACTAAAATTATTATTATTATAAAATGTGTATTTTTCGATTATTTTAGACAACTCTTATGTCTTTCTTTTAATCGTTTAATATGAAAGTGAATTCATTACCGAAAATGTGATGAGCAGAAAATATTTAGAAATCATCGCTTAAAAGTTTATTTTACGCTCTACAATAGATTACTGAAATGATCAGATATTCTACTGATATTTTTTTAAATAAAATTACAAATTAAGTAGTACTACGGGTGATTGGTTAACGAACATAATTTGTTACAAGATTATTTATGTTCGGTATCCGGTGAAATGGATTAATTCGTTCTGGAGAGCCTAAAAACTAAGTTAAAAAAGGGATATATAATTTCTTAGTAAGCATATTAAAAAAATAATACGTATATATAGAGTCTTGTATATAAATCAGACCTTTTCATTTTTTGTTTATGGGGCGTTGCTTTTCCTTCTTTTCAGGATTTTCCGGAAGTGATTAATAGCATTATGTTTTGAGAGCCGAGAAGTGATCGTTAGAATTCTTTTTAATTCGTTATTCCAATATGTGTTCGTTGTACGAACATAAAAATCTTTCGTGACAGGATTCGTTGTTCGATGTGTTTGCAGTCTGAACTGTTCACTAACCGATCCCACACTGTATTTCAAATCATGATTAACTCATAATTTAAAATACTTATGAAACTAACTTTGCTCTCGAATTCTTAATGGAAAAGTAAATTCTATTATATACATTATTATTTATATTATTATTATATACATTATTATTTATATTATTATTATATACATTATTATTATTATTATTATATCAATTACTATTAGATGGATAGATTATAAAATTTTAATAAATTATTACTGTTTATGAGATTTTATATTTCTCTGAATATTCATGTTACAAGAAAGAACTACTTATTTTTCTTATATTAAAGATTAATTATTTTATATATTCACATTATTTCAAATTCTGATTTTATTATTATTTAAAAGCTTTTTTTGTCTTGATTATGAATTCTTAAGGTCATACTAAAGAATGATATTTTCATTCTTATATGTCATATTTATATATAAAAGTAAGTATAGTTATCGACCATTTTCATTGCTTTTTAATTTTTCATTTTATTTTATGCTACATACTTACTGAGACCAAAATAATTTTATACTTTTTATTTTTTGCTAAGAATTTCATTTCTTATGCTGAAAATCTATTAAGGCTTTTTAAAATGTAATGATTTTAAAATGTAACTAAATATTTATTACATTATAATATATATTTACTAAATTTTACATTTTTATAAAAAATATTTAAAGTATGTAAATATTTTTTTCTACTTTCCTACGAGATAAGCGTGTATAATATTACTTTATTTAAACGAAGTTTTGTTTCTCCCTAAACAACTTGAGCAAGTTATTTCCGACTTTGATTAACCAATCTTGTCAACTTATTTCTTTCAATGAATTAAGTAATTCAACAATGGCTAGAACAGATTAAAGTTGAAACAAATTGAGGTAGTGAATTATCAAAGGTTTCAATATATTTCCTTAAAAGATGCAAATGAATAAATAAATAAACAAAGAAAAAAATGTTAAAATCTTGTGGTTTCCTCTTAAGAATAAGACTTAGTAAAATTTCAATATAATTTAAAACCCTTATATAAAAGAATATAAGGATTCAAAATAAAATTAAAAGCTACGCGAAAAAGTTTTGTCTAGATACATAAAAAGAAGAAAGAAAATCATCGACGCAGTCAAAACTGAAAGAAAGTCCACTGAGCACTTACCTGACTTGTTTATTCTTCTTTATTATATTTCACCTGCTCTGCTCGCTGTAGTGTGGTTCCGTAGTGTAGTGGTTATCACGTTCGCTTTACACGCGAAAGGTCCCCGGTTCGATCCCGGGCGGAACCAAGAGCTCGTGATATGTTTAATTTTAATAAAATTAAGTTCAAATTTTATTTTTATATTTAAATGAGAGATTTTGCACTCTGCATTGGACTTACAAAAGTACTGCATTTATAAGAAGGATATATTTCCTTAAGTTAAAAAAAAATTTTTTTAACGAAATGTATCATAGTTAAAATGAAAAAAAAATTATAAAAAAATATACGTTCTTGAAAAGAAAAATAATCAGCAGGGCAACACATACACTTTTTTATTCTTTTCTATTGTATTTTATTTGTTTAACTCAACTCACAGCTGTGTGGTTCCGTAGTGTAGTGGTTATCACGTTCGCTTTACACGCGAAAGGTCCCCGGTTCGATCCCGGGCGGAACCAGAGTCTGTTAAATGCCTTTTTTTTTAACATATAATATATATTTTGCAATAAGAAAATAATTTTATTAACTTTTAATTAAAATATAATAAAACGCAAAATTAATCATAAGAGAATTTATCTTTTATGATAGTGAGATAAATATATATTCAGGGGTATAATCAAATTCGAATTTATGAAATACAATAATAAATTAAAAAATCTTGAAAGTTTTGCCACAAGTAGTTACGAAATTTTATATAATCAGCGAAAAAATTAAATATGCTTTTTTTGTGTATTTTTTTTTACATCTTTGAAATTTTTTGTTATAATATAATGTATAATTTATATATATATATATATATATATATATATATATATATATAAATTATATTATAACAAAAAAAATTTATTGCATGTAAACGCTTATTTTATACATTTTACATGCAATAAAATAAGCTTATCAGGGTAAACACTGCTTATTCTCTTACAGCTACGAATTTGAAACTAATTTTAAATCTACAGCCATACATTTTTGAAAAAATAGCTATATTTTTAGAAACCATGTAATGTATATTAATATTACATTTTCACAGCAACAATTAGTTTTAAAACATAATACTTTTCTTAAGAAAACCATTTTCTCAATCCATTAACTAACTATAAGTTTTTTATGACAAAAAAACAAATTTTTTCAGAATATTTTTTTTATTTATTAAGCTTGCTTAACTTATTTATGCCTAATAAGCTAAGCAAGCTTTGCTTAATTTATTTATTTGCTTAATAAATATGCTTATAACTTATTTGTGATCCATATTATTTCGTAATTATCTTTATATTGATTGTAAAATGATTCCTTTCTTAAATTAAAATTTGAATGAATATGAATCAATTCATTTCTTTCAAAAAATATGAATCAATACATTTCTTTCAGTTTCCCCATTAACTTCCTGAAATAAAACATGATTCCAAATCTTTTTATTCGGTTATTCATTTAGCTTTATTTTACATTTATAAGTCTTATGCATTAAAATATAATTAAAATTCTCGACCTAAGGATTATCTTTTCAATATGTTTCAGTTAGATTTGAATTGGCATCTAGTACTTTATAATAATTATGAAAAAATTGAGTTAAAATTTATTTATTTTCTATTTTATTTATTTTCAAAATGTTTACTATTTTTAAAGACGCAAATTAATAATTTTTATTAATGAATAAATAAATCGTAAAATCTATATATTGCCATATATCAATCAATAAAGAAAAGTATTGTGATTCTCATCATATCAAAAAATTTAAAATAAACAAGTCATGACAACTTTTTTATATTTACCGTGACTACTTAGTTTTTTGTCATGTCATGCCAATCTATGGTCTCTACTGTCTGTCATGCCAATCAATCTACTATCTGCCGTGCCAATCAGCGGAAACAAATGCCAATAAAATGCTTTAAAATTTGTTGTCAGGTCGTAATTAAATTTGGAATAATTTTATTTTCTGCTGTCTAGTAACAGTATATTGTGTTGAGTAAATATAATATTGCTGTACAAATACAAAATATAATATTGCTGTTTTTTAGGTTTTTTAGATTTAGTGTTTTTTAGGTTTTTAGTGTTTTTTAGGTTTTCTCTTGCGATCCATGAATATGGCCTAAAAAATCCTTCTAAAGGACATTTAATATTTATAGAATATGAATTATGGTGTCAAAGGACGTGTATTTGTTTTGAGATTTAATAACAAATTAGATTTATTATTATTTATAAAAACGCATTTTTTATTTAATATTAGCGTTGGATAAAATTCCGTTTAATGTGAAACACTCTTACAGTAAAACTTGAAAAGTAACAAGATTAAAAATCTTTGGAAGAACTATGAAATTTTAAAGTTATTACACACATATTCTCAGATTTTAACAGTTATTTCGTGAGGTTCGAGTCGTTGTACTTTTCCTCCTATGAAGAAAGCAATGCGCCTTTAAATTCAATTTTATGTAAGAAAGAAAATCGCTGATACCATTCAATGTTTTTTTTAGAATAACTTCAAACCAATTGTTGAAGCATCAGCAGCGATACTGCTGAGAATTTTTATCTTTTTAATAAGTAAAAACAAAAAGTGTGTATTTGAAAAATGACATTCTATATCCCGCAGTATTGAAAACAAATGTCTATAAAATTTCAAATGTGTCATACATCATCTGTTAGACTTCGTTACGAAAACCGCTTTATCACTGTGATAAAGTTGTAAGAAATATTTCACAAATGATCTGCAAGAAAACTTTCTAATTTTTATTACTGCTTAAATAAATAATTCTAAAAATGCAAAAATGTTTTTAATTAAACTAAATTTAAAATACATTTAAAAAAATTTAATTACAATTTTATTTAAAAAATTGAGTAGTAATTTTTCTTCCAGAATTTTCCAGTAATTTTCCTTTTTAGATCCATCCGAAGTTTTCTTTAGACGAATTTTTTTCAAAATATTCATTTTTATGTTCTTTCTAACTTTAGTTCATTTTTTATAAATTATTAGTAAGAAAAATAAATAAATAAAAATTTTATATAACAATGAAAAGATAGAAAATTATAGATGTGTTTTTAAAAATTCACAATGTTGAGGTAAATGCACTGATTTATTTAATATTTTAAATGTACGATGAATTTATTTCCACATTGGTAATATTTAAAGCTTAAGAAATAAACATAATGGATAAATATCCTATATGAGTGTGATGATCTTGCCCTTACAAGATTCACTACTCTAGGTAATCCATATCCTAAAGAGTTACACCTAAACTCCATTGAGGGCCTATCAGACTTTATAAATAAAGTAGGTGACCCAAGACAATGGAACTAGGACAAAAATTGGGCTTGGAGCATGGTACAATATGCAACAATGCAGAGGTGCTACACATCTGACAAGCTCAAGAGAAGAAGAAGAATGGATAAAATGATAATATAATATTGCCTTTCCAATAAAATATAAAATTAGATATGTAAATGCAAATAATGTGAAAGTTAAGTCAGTAAAAATAGACCTACAAATTTAAGTAATTAAATTATTCAAAAGGAAAATTAAAATCTGCAATTTAAAAAGAATAAAATTAATTAAGAAAATATAACAAAAGTTTCATAAAAAATCTCATTATGATGACTAACAGACAAATAAATAAAATTTTAAATGTATGTTATTTTAAAATATAAACGATTAAATATATTATCCAATATTTTTTAGGAAAAAAATGTAAAAGGCAAATTTTTTAAACAAAAGTAATGCACTTCCAAAATTTTTAACTTCCAGGCATTAAGAATGCACAATAAAAAACAAAAACAACATTTAATATTTCAGTTTGACTATTAAATTTAGCATTAAATGTTAAAAATTAAATATTAAATTTGTATGTAAAGCGATAAGTTGAAAATTTAAATGAAGTTAGGAAAACTACATTAGCATGACTAACTTAAACATGATTGAAAACATAATTTAAAATTTATAAATTAAAAGTGAATATTTTAAATTAAATTTGGGAAGAATGCTGATAGTAAAATTAATACAATAATAAATTTCATTTTAAGAGTAAAGGGAGAGATAAATTTAGAAGAAATACTAAAATATATTTGTAAGGTAAATATTGAAGGAAAGTATATTTGTACTGAAA
Organism: Latrodectus geometricus; assembly: GCA_026290005.1. NCBI lineage: Eukaryota > Metazoa > Arthropoda > Arachnida > Araneae > Theridiidae > Latrodectus > Latrodectus geometricus. Next base: position 188,975 of record JAPDSC010012123.1, on the reverse strand, counting down.
ATATTTCTTTGTAGCATTATTTATATATTTAAAAAATAAAAATGGGAAATAAAAACAATAGAGACAAATAAATAATAATATGAAAAGATTTTAATAAATCTCTATTAAGAAAATTTTAGGTGGCTTATAAAACGATAAAAATAACGCAATAATAATAATAATAAGCAATAACTAAAAAATGTTAATAATAATAATAATAAACAATAACTAAAAAATGTTTAATTTCCTCTAAACTAATTCAATTCTAATTTAAAAAGAACTTTTCACATTTCTGAAAAATACTTGAGAATAAAATTGAGAATTGCAAACGAGAATAGTCCAATCATACTAGGAAATTGGAAGTTAAATTGTGTGTGAACCTTCTATTAAAGTTTTACCCTGAATTTTTCATCCTTCTTATATGTTCATATATATTATTAGGTCTACCAAAAGTTCTGTCCGTTTTTAGAATGAAACAAAGGAATAAATTTTTGCATACTTTGGATAAACTTTATTGAATAATATAATTGCCCTCATTATTTATGACTTCTTGCCAGCGTGATGGCAATTTGTATATCCCATTTTTAAAAAATATCTTATCTCTAGAGGCCAAAAATTGAACCAGTGCTTGTCTGATATCTTCTTCGTTCTTGAATTGTTTGTGCTGCAAAAAAATTTTTAAGGACAGAAACAAGTGATAATCAGATGGTGCTATGTCCGGAGAGTATGGTGGATGCGACAGAATTTTCCAGCCTAGCACTGCGACTTTCTGACGAGCCCCCAAAGCAGCATGTGACCTGGAATTGTCATGAAGCAATATGATGTCCTTCCTATTGAACACCACCGCCTCTTTTCTTGGAGTGCTGTTTTTAATTTATCCAATTGCAGACAGTACCTCTCCGAATTTAGCCTTTCGTTTGGTTTCAACTGCTCAAAATGTATTGGTTCTCGAATGTCCCACTATATACACAACATTCTCTTGTTCAGGCTCAACTTCGGTTTAGAGGTAGAGGGGCAGGTTTTCAGGGTTCACAATATGCCCTTTTCCTTATGATGTTTTTATATGTAATCTAATTTTTATCCCCAGTTATGATACGGTCCAAGAAGGGTTCGATTTTGTTACGTGCAAGCAGAGATATGCATATGATGATTCGATCATTCAAATTCTTCTCACTTAACTTGTGTGGCACCCATCTCGAATACTTCCACTCAAACCCTAGTTTCCGAATATGGTCGGAAATGATTTGTTGAGCTGAATAAAGCCTTTCCGCAATCTCTGATGTTGT
>JAPDSC010012123.1:104189-177710 GCA_026290005.1 Latrodectus geometricus | reverse complement strand
GAAAGTTCACAAATTGTTTTCGATTATCTCAAGAAGCATATATTCAAAAAAATTTCTTGAGAAATAAGCTTCTTAAATGAAGTATTCCTCCTGTGATATTGAAAAGGACTCGTAACAAAACGAGACAAGATAAGATATGTGTTTTAAAGTAGGTCTCCCCTCGCCTGAGAGCCCACTCAGCATTGAAACAAAGTGTTTTGTATTGACAGAAGAAATCAAGCTTTGTGACTCTAAGCACCTGGTATTGTAATTGTCAAGTGGCTACACTCAATGACAGTAGCGAAATAAGCTTCCATGACGATTCAAGGGACATGAAAAGACAGGTGGAACAACTTGAGATAAAGAAATTATTATACACAAAGTATCGACAATGAAACGATTTTAAAACTTCACCATTAGAAAAATAATTTTACCAAAAAGTATTCTTTGCCTAAAAAATATTTGTCTGTCTTGAATGAGTTTGATTGAAAATTCTTTCAATTAAAAGTAGAATTAAGTCAACTGTCCCCCCCCCCCCCCAATATCTTAAGGATTTTCTAAGACAAAAATTTCAAAATTCTTTATTTAAAATTAAAAAAGTTTCTTAAAGTTTATGTTTAGTAATGAAAATTTTTTGATGATTTTAAAACTGTATAACAAAAAAACGTAAATAAAAAAACGATTTTCAAAGATATTCAAATTCGCGAGTACCTATTATAAGACCACACAATGAAAACTTTTGTTATAATTATGAGAAAAGAAGATTTAAAATTAAATGCTTGAAATATTTTAAACCATTAGCTCTAATTCTGGTATAACATAATTGAAGCGATTCCTTTTTTTCGAGCTGTTATTCATTTAAATGCTTACCTAATAGTAAAAGTATTCAAAATTAAATTTCATTTCTTGTATAATGTCTCTGACTTGGGGGAACTATGTAAATTATTTACAATAGCACAAATGCAAATGTGAATTCTTGATAAAAAAAGTTAACTTTTTTATTTAATACTTAATTTCGGCAATTGAATTTTACTTTGATTAATCTCTTTATATGAAGAGCTATGAATGGAATGCTAAATGAATAAACAATTAGTGTAATTAATCGAACCAAGAGTATGAATAGTGTTTATGTGAGCATTGAATATCTTCTGAAATCCTAACCCGCGATTCTTCACCACTTTTCCGAATCTGTAATTATTTAAAAATTTTTATAAGAAAATTAAAAATTACATTTAAAACAGAAATCTTAAAATTTGGAGATTCTAACAAATTCAAGCAACATTTATGTTGCTTAGAAATATTTTTTCATTATTATTCAAAAAATATATAAACTACACTTAAAATCAATTTTAAAATATCATTTAGTTTATTGAATAGAAATTCAGCTTTTCAAAAAATATTCTTGAAGTTAATTTTTCAATTTTAAGCACGTATATCATAAAAATGCAAAATTATTTCAAGAATTTCTAAGGAATAGAGAGCCAAAGTCACTTTCTAAAACTAAAAACTACTTTCGATAAAATCGAATCCTTTTTGATTTCAGAGCTCAATGAATCCAATATTATGATTATATTACACCTTTCTTAAATTATATATCTTTAAAGTATTTTAATGTATTATTAAGTGTATTGCGTATCATTAACATATTATATAGCATTATTAAATGTTACGCTACAATTACAGCTATTAAATGAATTAGTTAAGTATTCTTGTTAAAATTTTGATATTTTAGGACGAAGTTAAACGTTTGCTTTCTAATATTAATAGTTAAGATTCGAAAAATGTGGCTCATTCACTAAATACTATTCTTTATGGCCATTACTTTAATTTCTTTAAAATTAAAATATTTATAAAAAAATAATTTTCCTTCGCTTTAATCAGGAAAAGAGAAATTTAAACAATATTATATTCTTTTTAAAGCTATTTGCGGATTTCTAATGATTTTTTTAAATACAAACTTGAAGCATGAAAACTTATACAATATAAAAATAAGATATGAGATATAAAAACTAAATTAAAAATGTAAAAAATATAAATAATAGGAAGTTAAAATGTGATTTATTTCTAGTAAAAAGATCTTAAATAAGTTATTTTTCGAGTATAAATATATAAAACTCTTATTAATTACTAACAATTAAAATATTAATTAGCAAATTAAAAAATAACGATTAAAATATTAATTAGCTTATTCTTAAAAAAATTAATTAGCATATCACGAAATTAAACAAAAATTTATTTATCATAATAAAGTATTCCAGTATTTAAGATACTCAAATAATTTTTTTTATTATAATTCTCAATGAACTATAATTTTTATATGCAATGATTACAGTTTCCTGGTAAATAATGTTATTGGAATTCATTGATATCACAAAGAAAATCATTTTTACACTAAAGATAAAATTTATTAATTGTTGGGACAATCACAATTTCAGTTGGATAATTTATTGCTGATTATCAAGTTTTTTAAATATTGGTATTGATATTATTTTATTTGTATTGTGAAAAAAATTAAATGTCAATATTTTTCGGCAAATAATTAATATATCCATATAATTAAAGCTTATCCATTCCCTAATTTTATTATTTTTATTTTTAAACACACATAGTAATAATTTTAAATCAAAGAATCTAATATCAGTTTAATTAAAATAATTCAATATAATTATTTAAACATAATTATTTTGAAGTGGCTGGGTTTAATTTAATTTTTCGACTTGCATATATTTAAAACGATAAAAAAGTTTTAAAAATAAGCAAAAAGTTCTAAAAACTGTCAAATATTTTTATAATTGTATTTCATACTTAAATTTAACATTTTTAATTTTTTGTAGTTCCACAGAAATAATAATTTTTGCTTTAATATTTAAAACAATTTTTATTATTTACATAAATTTATTAATAACAGTTTTATTAATTACATAACGTTTACGCATCAAACATATCTCATATATTTTTAAATAATGATCACTTGTTCAAGAAACTGCTTAAAATTAATGACAGATTTAACTGCATGATTTTTTTTATAATATTTATTTAATATCATATTCATTTTTTACATACGCCATTAATAATTTCTAATTATTATATAAAAGTCGAATGAATTTATCATGAGTTATATCTTTATATATCATTAATTGAAAATTAAAAAAGTCACATTCGCTTCATTACAACTATAAAAATTTTTTTTTTCATAATTTCCTGGAAAAATTTATCACAAAATTTAGAGGAAATGGATGAAGAAACTGAATATTAAATTTCAAATTATTGAATACCTTATTAAATATATTATATAAATACTTCGATTTATTTCAAAGCAAATTGTTTCAATTTTATAAATTTTAAATTAATTCATGAACACGAAAGAAATATTATTAAATCTTAAAACAGCTGTTACAAAAGCTAAAAGGTTTTACCAGGTTATTTCACGCAAATAATATAATTTTTACAAGAATTTTATAACAATTATGAATTTGAAAATACTATTATAATTTGTTACGCATTGGTAACTATAATTATTGTAAATATATTTTTAATGTAAAGCAAGTGCAACAGGAATATTTATCAATCTATTTCAGTTATTAAACTAAAAATGACTTTTGTTAACGAATTTATTTTAATTAATAAATTTTTACGCATATATAAATAACTTTCCATTGTATTAATGAATTTATTTGTGAATAAAAGCATTCATTGATGTTATTATAAACAGGAGATGCAATCTTTTTCTAAAATGAAAGCCAGATTAAATCAAAGAACATAAACATTTTAAATTAATGAGAAATTTATGAAACAAGTCTTATGATTGATGTACATTATTATTACTGCTGAAAGTCGCAGTTTATTTCAAATATTAAATTTTGATTTGCAAAGCCAAATAAAATTTTAATGTAATCAATGCTAGCAAATATTAAATAAATAGAAATTAAAATTTAAACATAATTCCAATTTTTGTTTTCTGATAAATTTTTTACTTGATTTAATTATATTACTCGTATAATTTTGCAAATAACTGCCTCAATTAGTAATTTGTAATTATTTTAATGTTTTTAAATATCTAATATTTATATAAAATTTATTTTTTATTAAATTATACAAAAAATGTATATTCAAATAATATGGAGGATTAATTCAATTTTACAAACCTAAGCCTACTTTAAAAAGAATACATGTGTGTTAGATAAGTAATATATAAATAATCATATAATAATTAGAAAATAAAAATATTTCTTTCATTTTCATATGACAATCTTTTGCTTTAAAATTTTTGATTACTTTACTTTTGCTTACAAATATAAATAAATTTTGAATTTAAATCACCTGTCTAAGAGGAATAATTTTTAAATGATAATGTTAGTTACTTTACATTAATAAGTACGAAAATTGTTTTATTTTATGATTTAATGTATACAATTATAATGTTCAAACTATAAATACATATAAATATCTAAACTGCAGACAATTGTAATTATTTAGTAGCCTGCTTTTTAAGCCAATAATTCAAGAAAAATAATAGATTCCATTACAGTTATTAGTTAAATATTTAAGAGTATAATCTTACCTGTAATGCCAAATTTAATAAAATTGTAAAAAAATAAAAATATATTTGATGTAGCTTTTTAGAACTAATATTTTATTTCATTTTATATTATATTTCATATGATTTTATTTTATACTTCAGATTCTAATTTTAATTTTTCTTCCCCTGTCGTTCTGATGCAATTAATTAATAAAGGTTGTAGATTTTTAAAATGTATTTTATTTAATTTTGTTTACTGAAACTGTCCTATTTCGATTGAAGCAAGTTCTATTTTGTTTACGAAAAATTCATTTTATCTCAAATATGTATTCAAAGTTTTATATATAGCAATAACTGCATGTATATTCACTATATTATTCAGCAAGTAAAACCATTAATTTCAAAATGTGTTTTCAGTTGCTTAAGATTTGAGTTCAAGGAATTCTTTCATTTACTTTATATTATATTATAGTTATACATTTTATTAATTAAATCTCTTTGAGATTGCCTTTATTATCGAATAATGAATTTTCTGTAAAATTTGAATAGCAATTTTACCCTAGTAAATGAAAAAAGTGTTTCTCTATTCATGTTGAGAAAAAAAAAATAAAAGTGACATATCTTAAAAAAATAAATTCGATTTCCCCTCCTCAAGTTCTGGATGACGCAACTTCCTTCATTCCAACACTAAAATTGTCTGAGAAAGTTAATCCTCAACAAAATATTCCGAAAACATACGGGAAAGCAGTGAGAAATTTTCTTGGAAAGTGCGAAGCTGATCTGTTTCCAAGCCCTAGCCCGAATTCCAAAGGGGCATTCCCATGTGCGCACTCGCATACATGCGGGATCACCCCTTGCCCTCCCCCTGTTTTGACCTATGACCCTTACCTAAATTTGCCCTTGATTACTACGCGACTTTACAAGCAGATGGCTCTTGCCAGTACCAGTCAATGGGTAAAATACCTTACGCACTGCACAGGAAAAAAAAAATAAATAAAAAAAAAAGTCACTTACTATAACTACGGTTCATTCATAAAGTGGGAAGAAAGTACTATAAAAAGCAGAGTCATATAACACATCATCGCCGCCATATTTGGCCATTAAAATTCTTCATGCTTTACTATCTTCGTACCTAACTGTACTCTTAAAAAACGTTATTATTTCACAGGAGAAATAGACGGAATTCAATTAGATATTTTAAATTAAAACTTCATATTTTTAAATGCCCAAAGCATCAATTAATCAAAATAAAATATTAACAATGCTTCAATAGTTTCAGACTTAGTACATACGTATAAGCAAAAAGTGGGTTGAAAATTATACATCACAATCAAACGAAATGAAAGTTTTTTTTATACTTTTTGTTTAAAAGATTAGAATTTTTAAAAATTATATCACATATAATGCAAGAATGAAAAAAATATTAATCAAAGATCAAAACTGTATGTTTGCCTAATTTGTATAATCTAAAATAATGATATTATTTGTATAAATTTTTGAATACATATTATCTATGCAAAAATTTATACAAATAATATGATTAACTTGTTTATAAGTTCCCATCATTTTGCATTTTTATGATGATTTATTGATTGTCTTCTCATAATATATTAATTAAATAGTTAATATCAATTAATATTAATTTTATTATTATTAAACATATTTTTTTAAATAAATTTTTCGTTCATATTGCACCTTCTTATGTTAAAGTAATAGTAAAATATTACATGTAGAATAAATACTTAAGCAAAATAACTGTTAAAAATGAATTACTATATAAAAATTTAGTTAATGATAATCAATTAATGCATTTTGATATAGTTACTTATCTTTAAAAAAAAATTTTTTTTATATGTAGCGAATTTTTTTAAAGTATTGTAAAAATTATAATTCAAATCACCAGTTAACAAGTATTGTTAACTGGGAAAAAGATTATCATTGTATATGAAATGCGAAAAATTATTCTTATAATTTCAGCTTGATTATCCAATGAAGCTAAAATGAAAAAGTTATGAATGGAGTTATGTATATCTAGACAAAACACTAATATTAAAACGTTTGCCTCATTTTCAGTAAAAAGTGCTTAACGTAAAATAACTGTGGATAACGTTATATAAAGTTTTGTTTTATTTCATTATGATCATATTTTATTCAAAGAAATATTTTGGTGCATAGTCTAGCGAACAATATCGCAATCAAATATTCACCAAGTAGAATATTAATAATGAATTTATTATCATTAAATGTGTTATTATGATTGTTATCTAATGTAATTTTACATGTTCAAGATGTAAAAAGAGTATGTGCCTTTTAATGTTTCGTTAATATTGGTGCTATGAAACATATTCGTAATAAAAGTTCCCATGTAAAATTTAAATGGTTTCACAAATTGAGGCCAAATATTATCTTAGAGAGCAATAATAGCGAATCTAGAATTATTTTCTGATAAAATTCGAATTTAAAAATAGATAAAAAAAAAATTAACTTGTCAAATATAGTAACTCTATTTATTATAAAATGTAAGCAGTATCAACGTATTGAATTGGACTAAAATTTTTGGTATAAACTAAAATAAATAAATACAATTAAGCCTAAAATTTTTCTATTATTGTAGAAAAATTGAATGTTGTTTAAAATTATTTATTAAAGCAATATTTTATATACACTTAAAATTCTTTGTAAATAAATCCTTTGATTCTCGATACTCTTAATTTTTTTAATTAAACTATTGCCATCTTATCTTATACATGTAAACGATTTCTTATTGACAAAAGAAGTGTACGCCCTGCTTTCCTTTCTGAGTGTTGAACCAATATCATTTCTGAAAACAGCGATAGAGAAATGACTACATTTATTTCAAGTGAATTTATGGTCGCGTAGAAAATGGGATTCTTGATTTGATCAATTTGTGTTACTTTTACATTTTATGGTAATTTTTCATGCAGAAGAATTCGAGAAATATGGGATTAAAAATGTATTTTTAACAAAAAGCAAAATTTCCATGCGACATTTCTATGTTAAATAAGAACTGCATCTCTCCTAGCACGTAAAAGATTATTCACGAGCTAGGAGATTCAAATAAAGTATGCCGATATATATATTAATTGTTCTTATAATCAACTTTAACTGCTCATGTGTTGACTAAAACTTTCACTTTGTGCTCAACGTGCAAAAATCCTAAATCTCATGAACTTGCAATACTTGTTTAACACGACGATATGTTCCATTTCACTTGTTTTTGTGCATTGATTTAAATCTTAGACTCAAAACTCTTATCTTAGTATTTTGGGATTCTCCAATCAAGTATTTTTTGGATATTCATTGGGTATAAAATTTCATTTTAAAACCTACGAATTTTGGAATCTGAATAACTGTGGTATGACACAATTATTCAAATAATACAGTTCAAATAAAAAAAATTATTTGAAATTGTATCCATTTTGTTCCCATAAAAAAAAAGACCGCCGAGAATCGATTTTTGATGACAAACAAAAAAGTCTTTGGTTTATCTTGTTTTGCTTAATAAATGCATGTAATGAGTTGCATGAAAATAAATTAAACTTATCTATTCCATTCAGATTCAAAATCGCTCATCACAGTTTCAATGCAACTGCTCCAGTACCTGAATTTATTAAAGAAATTAAAATTTGATAATTATTTATACAAATACCGCTTTTAGCCTTGGTTGAAAAAATACTTTTGCCTCGGGTAACAATAATTTATTTATATAAGATAAATTTTAAAAAATTCCATGTAAGATGTATTTGCTTTACATCATTATTATATTTTTAAAAAAATAAATAAAAAGCTGTCCGATATAAAATATTTTAAAGTTACTCATCTGATACTTCAATGTATCAAAATAGTTTATTGTATTAATGCATAATTTAAGTGCAATTATTTCATTTATCAAATTTTAAGTTATTTAAGGCTTAAAAACTATAAAATCTAGCCTTTGTCATCAGAAAAATATCTATGCTAATGATAACATAATGTTTTATTGAATGATTCTCCTTTTAAATAAACTTCCTTTTTTGATATGATTACATTTCGATATTTTAAGACATGCAGATAAGATGAAGATTTAGCAAAGACAGATTAGACAAAGCGAAGTCAATTTTTTGACAATGAAAGATAATATTAACTACAAGCATTTAATTTTTTGTGAAAACATTCCTCGACTATGATGAATATTATTAACACAACTAGAATTTTTGAGAAAGTTCAGTTTAGAATTGTAATGATTTTTATTTTAAATACGTTAACTTTGTAACAGTTTTATCATTATCAAGAAATGTTTTGATGAAACAAAAACCTAGAGTTAAAATCATTGTTATGTGAAAAGAAAAACAAATTTTTTTTAATATTACTTGATTACTTATGCATATTTTTTATACTTTCACAATGTAAACCTTGAAATATCAGATAACGCTTTTACACTTTACATATCATCATTAGATAACTTGAAGTAATTCTATTCTTTCCCTGCAGATTATAGCAAAACAAGATAGAAACTTGATTCTAAAGTACTTGAGAAAAGTATCAACAAAAATATGAGAAATGAAAACACTCAGCTGTATTAAAGCAGATGTTATATTCCCCGATAATTTACCAAGGTTCATCTTTTCTACAGTTAATTGCTATATTTTAACGAAATTTGACTTTACTATCCCTTTTGTTTTTCGCCTTAACAGTCTTATTGCTATTGCCATAAAACATGACTACCATTTATTTGTATTCTAAATATGATTACAATTTCAAGAACAAAAAAGTAAAAAAGATAAAAAATGTGCAGCAAAAAGTTGCTTGATCGTTAGATTTTGATTTCACTTTTCATTTTCCTGGAAATAAAAGGAATTATTTAATTTTATATAGCCTTTGTTTTTCAATTGTTTTTTATTCTAGTATTTAATCCATATATTTTCTGCATAAGTGTTTAAATATGGAATAACTATATTTGCTGATAGTCACTGTAAGGAGAAAAATCACGTGGTGTGTGAGAGTCATCAAATTTTGAGCTCACCGATTCGCAAACTGATCCAAAAAATTACTTTCTTCAGGAATCTTACCTCAAACAAAGAACTTTTAGATCAAAGAGATTGTTGGTTCAATAAAAAAATGCTATTCTCTGAGTTTGAAAGGCAAATCTTTAGTAATGATTCCATGGTTCATTAGTCTTTCAGGACACAATTTATGTACTTAGCTCTCTCTATCTTTAATTAAAAATCAAATAATTTTTTTATTTCATTAGATTTAAGCCACAGATCTGAGGATGATATGCCACGACTTATAAAATGATATGTCTTTTGGATAATCTGATCACATACACCGGACTTTAATGGAATATATTTTGCTTTGAACTAAGGTCCTATACCACTTAGCTGCCAGTCGAAAACACCTGGATTGGTATTTTGAAAATGAATTGATTGCTTGCTTACCTTTTTATGCTTTATTATTAAAGCTTAGCTTTTTCCAGCAAACGACTAGAATTCAAATATTAAGGAAATACGAAGATGTTGACAAGAATTTAATTGAATCTAATGTTTGGAGTAAACCACTAAATGCATTTTAAAGATCACCATAAATAACTCTTTGTATAATTCTAGGAAGATATAAATACACAAAGAATTTAGATTTTATCAGAATAATAAGAGTACTTTGTGTATTTATATCTTTAGATTATTTAAGAATTAACCCAAGTTCCAATTATGATTAGATAGTTGTGCTTAATGTATTATTAGATACTCCACCATAAATAAATTTGTGTTCAATTAATTTATTGTTGATTATATTATACCGAAGAAAATTGGAATTAATTCATATTACTATTTAATTAATTGTATTTGGGTACAATATAACTGAAGTTTTCAATTTAGTTTTGAGCTGCTAGCAGTTCATCAACAAAATTAATTATGATAAATATTGTGTTCAATATATAGAACTCTTAATTCTTTTTCTTAAGAAAAATCTTTATGAAACAAAGAGTCGACTTTGGAATTCAATGTCACCTTCAATCTTTTCATGTCAATGGAACTGTAATCTTAATAACATTAATTCAAGGTGGCTAGTTAATACACCATTACGTTTATTTGTTTGTTTACATTTATGACGAGTATTTTTGATGCATTTTGCTTTCTGTTCGATTGTTGACAGAGCTCGGGTAAGGAGTGCCGCACGGCTCTTTTTAGAGCCGCTTTCCGAGGGCGTTATCTTGTCAGAAAAGAGTAGACACTTCCTGGGCGCTGATCAATAGATACCGATATTTCAATCTATTTTTTTATACTTTCCTTTCTGTCCTCTCCTATATATACATTCGCTGATTGTCTTCATCTATTTTGACAGGTACATTTAGATTTTTCGATATAAAATAGAAAATACAACCAATTCTGCGTAGGCGGAACTTTATGCCACTTGGTCTTTGAATTGAAGTTCCACGAATTGTTTTCTGATGTTAATGGCCTCAGGAAAATGTTGTATCTACTTATTTAGGAATAATTAAGAGATTCAATTATTTTGGGTATAACAAGAAAAGAAATTTTCTTTAACACAATTTTTTCTTATTTTTTTTTTAAATGAACCTTTATAGAGCCAGTAAAAAATAGATACTGTTGTTTCTATTAAACTACTATAATACAAAGATGTATTTACTCTTTATGTATTTTAAAAATAAATTCTTAAAGAGACTCTTGAAAATAAATAATAACTTAAAAATTATTACTTAATAATTTAAAAACTAAAAATAAAATATAATAATAATTTAAAAATTATTATTATATAAATAATTTAAAAATTATTATTTACAATAATAATTAATTTTCATAAATTGAATAAATTTAAAAATAATTTTATTGAATTATAAAATAAAATAAAGTCGATTTCCAACTAATTTAGCAGGTATTTTAGAATACAATTTTATAATGATAAATTTTCCCCCCCTTTTGATATTTAGTTATATAAATCACATCCCACATCTTTTACATCAAGGCTGATAATAATTGGAAAAATATCTTTACTTGTTAGTATATCTACTCTGTGGATAAAAAAAAAAGAAAAAAAAAAAAAAGAAGGGACACAAAGAATTTTGAGTCAAAGCTACGAAGCTTGTCATGATAATATGAGTTAGTGTCATATAAATGATTAGCATTTCAACAAATAGATGATAAATGGAGACTTGTGCAAATCATTTAAATTGCCTAGTAGGTTACATTTTAAAAAGAGGTATTCAAATTCTTGGGAAAAAATCATTTTTAAAATAAATATTTCTTAAGAAATGTGTCTTAGTCATTCTTGGTGACATTATAAAATGTGGTCCGAATCTGAAAAAAGATGCATCAGTTTTCAGAAAAGTGATTTGGTCTAATAGACATATTAACTATCATGTTTGTAGAAGCAATATAATAATTACTGAGTTTTAACAATTATGGATTAAAGAGATTGCAGTTATTCCCGTCGCAGTGTTTCAGCATATCTCTGAATGAGAAATACATGAGGAAATCAATCAGTTGCTTCATCTACTCAACTTCATTTGCAAGATTTCATGGATCCAGTTGTACCAAAGCGAATCTTCGACAGACGATTTGATAATTTTAAGCTCAATTCTTGACACTCAAACCTCTTATCTACCTTCTATATATGAGAGGACAGTGAAGTCAGAGGTGTGATGCAGGATTTATTAATGAGGAGCATATCATCATGGAAACCTGGCGAAATATCCTAAAAGGCAGTCGGATATCTTAGCAGATCATCTTTATCCATTTATCTTAGTCAGAATGCAAAGTACTCTTTAACCGTTTACCAATAAGTTATCAAAATATTGCAGTCAATTGGGATTCTGTACTATCATGTCATCCAGGTGCTGTTTATTAGTATAACAACGCTCTCATGACAAGGTTTATAGCGATGGTATCTCCTTCCAATGCAAGTGAGATATAAATTCTTATTTACAGAATAACAGGTAAGACAATGAGCTGTATATTAGGAATGTGTATGAAAGGCAACAATTGTCCCAGAATATTGCCAAATCAGTTATCTCTAACTATATTTATGGCAGAATGTATCACAGAATGATATTATTAATTTTAAATATTCCATGAATCTCCCCCCCCCCTCCTCGAGTATTAGTTGAGTATCTGCCAATTTAAGTTTACAACCTATTCAAGTCGGCATTCTTTTGATTGCTACTAACCAATAATTTTTTTTTGTTTGAATTTGTAAATAATTATTTATTTACACTATACTTACAACAAGTTTCACGTTAATGGTTTTATATAATTCGAGAACTTACATTTTTAGCTACAAAAGGCAAGTAAAATTTTAATTTTTAACATCTTAAGCAGAACTTAAGCAAATATAAAGAAGATTGTAAAACACCATCAATAATTTTTATGAAAAATAATTATCAATTAAATTTGTCTAACAATTTTTTACATTCAGAAAAGTAATTTGCATAAGTTTTATTTAAAAATTATACGTCTGACCATTAGAATTACCAGGTACACACCAGGAAGGAATGATCTTACAAAAGTCAAAAAATCATTTGAAGAAAAATAAAGATTGGTATATATGATTAGCATTTCAGAGCATTTAGATGTCGCAGGAGGGACAAACGACACCCCAAAATACTGCATGAAAAAAAGTTGTGCAGTGGATTTCACATTCAGACATCCGTTTGTAAGTTCGGAATTGCTCAGAATATATTGTGTTATGCGCGTAAGAAGAAATTCTTATTAAAAGTATAGAAATTCTATTCAGGCAAAGTCGTTGCATATCGAGACTGTAAATTACCGATCCATGATATATCCACTTTCACTAGTCTTATAATTTATATTATGCAAATATGGAATTGATGAGTTGCTGAAAATCACACAAAAAGGCATTTCAACACTCTCCAAGATTAACGCTTAGGAGGACAGACATGTTGTGGGATCGACCTTGAAAGCTTCACAACGATATGATGGACATTTAGTCAGGAAATAGGCTGTTTACAGCAAGTTCAGTAATTTTCGTATAATTTCGACGATGTTTGGATTACAGCGGCTTCCTAAGACAATGCAAGATAGAGAAAGGCGGTGATTCTGACGCACCATCATCAAACTGGATAATAAAAGCGGCGAAAAGCCATTTTCTTCAGACGAATCCTTATTCTGCATGTGCATTCTAATGATCACATATATGCCTGGAGGCTCCAAGGAGAGTGTGGTTGTATAGTTGCGTTCGATACCATCACAAGAGATTTGTACTTAATGTGATAATATGAACAGTCATTGGATACACAATGCGCGCATCTCTAGTTAGAATAGATGGTAATTAGAGATTCAATAGATATATTTATGATACCTTAAAGCTTGTGTCTTATCTTCGATTCCTGACAAAAGCCATCTTTTAGCAAGATAACATAAGAGCACATATTGCATGTAGTACTTTAATTTTCCTCAATGTAGAGGGTACTCAGTTGTTCTTTTTGCCTAGAGATTTCCAAAAATCTCCCTAATTATAAGCAGCTGGTCATGGGCTTTTGTGAGATCGGCCCACCACCCTTTTCCAGCAACTATAGTTGAAGGATTGTGAGATAGACTTAGAACATTTCATCATGAAATGAGTTGCCCAAATTTGTTTTAAAAAAAATTGTAATTCATTAAAACTAGTAAAAATCGGGAAATGATATTTTTTAAATTAAAAAGTATTGCTTGATAACGAAATTTTAGTACTAATAAAGTGGACAGTATTCATTCAAATTTAGAAAAAAAATACTAGTGAAATTGAAATGTAAATATTTTTAAGGAAGAACTTTATTAGTATATGAAATGTGTAGATTTAAACTCAAAACTCTTTAAATATTTATGAATAAAACTGAAAAATAGGAAAATAATTTATTCATTTAAAATTAAAAACAAACATCATATAATTAAATACTTAATGTTTAAAATCATTGAATCAGAATGAATTATTCCTTGGATTCCTTAAAAATTAGTCCTTGGAAATTAACAGTAGAGAGATTGAAGTAGGATAATTAAAAATTTTATTTTAAACAAAAGATTTCTAGAATCCTTCATCATCAATTTTAGAGATAAAAGAAGCTTAAATTTCCCCCTACTGCGCATATTTCGGAATGCCTTTTCATTAGGTTTTTATTCTGTGTGTGTATGTTAGAGAGATTTTCAATTATCAATTGAAAGAACGCTATCAAATAGTAATTTTATCCCTCCAATCATGTGTTATTCATTCATAGAAAATTCTTTATCTTCTCTTGCATAATGATCGCTCAAACACTCAGATAACTTCGTATCATAGCGATGGAGGCAATTTCGTGAAATGGGTTAGAACTTCCTCACATATTCTCATCTTTCTTTGCTGTGTGTATATTTCAATTTAAAATAGCATTCAAGGACGGTTTGATAAACTAAATGTTTAATGGAATATAAAACTCCGAAACACATTATTTATATATATATATATATATATATATATTTAACTCATCACTAGAACTAATTAATTTCTAGAACTTGAAACTGCAGATAAAGAATTAATGCACAACAGGAATCGATATTAATTATAAGTCATTTAATTTTTTAGTGTTACGGAAATCGATATAAAAATTAAATTGAAATATAGTTTTATGGAATTTTCTTAAAAATGTTATAAGCAACGCAAGATTGTTGTAAGGCTTTTAGTACTTCCACTGTTTAGAGAGGGCTTGAAAGACTTATTTATAATTTGTGGCATAGCCGTATTTCGCAAAAGAGAAAGTTCAGAAGATTCCTAAGAATTTATCATAGAACATAAAAAAGCAAAAATACAAAATCTCTTCGATAGATTGAGCTTGTGGTAGAATAGCGTTCTTCCTAAGTTCGATTACAACCCTCATTTAACAGAGGAGTGGTGTACAGTATTTCTGATTCCTAAATACATATTTATCGAGATGAGTATTGAGGAGTTATTCAATTGTTCTCCCTTTTAACACACAAGACCAACTCTCTGTGGAAGGTTCTTCCAGAAAGATGGCTATTGAACGTTCCTTGCCATACAATTGCCTTCCGCCAATAGGCACTCACATCATACATCCACAAAACTTTTTCTCATAAATTTTCATCAAAATCTGAACATGTAACTTTTGGACAGTTGCGGTAAAGTTAAAAATAATATCTGCTGCATTTGTGAAATTAAAAATCACTTATGAATGAAAGTGCTTGTATATCGTGTTTCGATACTTACACATTTTCGAGTGACATTTATCACGTCCTCTCACGATGTTCTTAAGAAATGCATTCATTAAAAAAAAAATGGAACACATATTTATTTCATCCTCTGAAACATGACTCTTTTGTTGACGGACATTTTTTATTACCTATTCCCATTTGCGCACCATAATGAGTTTTCCGCATCATTAACCCCACACAGGAATACATTCTTCCTAAGTTCTTTGAGTGCGATCCGCTTTTTTGATATTCAAATAATTCTCTTTTTTTTTTTATTTAATTTAACGCATGTACTGATGCTGAACAAGGTTATGGTATGCATCATCCTAAAATCAGAAGTCTTCCTTAAGAACCCTTTAATTTCCCAAAATATACTCATTCTGCAAAACTTAGAAGTTGTTTCGCTTGGGCATTTGACAGACAAAAATAAAATAATAAGAAAATTCTAGTTATTTAATCACATTGTGGTAAAAAAGGGAAAAAGAGCAATTTAGTTTCCCCCCCTCCTTTATCTTTAACATTTTCAGTGATAAAAAAATTGTATATATTACCATCAGTCGTTTTTTGGTATACTTAAAATTTAGTCTGTGTAATTATTTGTATTCTATTTTTATCCAACATACATTTATGAATATTCCCTTATTTTCATTTAATATAAACATCATTTCAGAAACAACAATTATTGGCAAGTAGTGTTTAACAAAACGGTATCACACACAGTTGTATCATTTTATTATTTTCATTTTTCACATATAATTAGTAACAGTATACATTATCTACATCTCACAATGTATTGCCATGATATATGGCATTATAATGTTACAGTAATGTATGTAACAGTCTTATTTATTTGTAATTCTATTTAAATTTGTAGATTTTTATAAGACATGTAAAATAAGCACATTCATATATTTTATATCTGTCTAAGTTTTCCCTTTTCAATAAATATTTTTGTTATCCATAACAAAAATATAATTAAAAATTTCTCCAAAAATATAGTTAAATCATGAAGTTAATTTATAATCAATCAATTATAAAAATGTATTAAAATCAAATACAGAATTTTATAGTCTCGATTAAGTTAGGATGTGTAATAATATCTGTCTGACATCAAGATACAAGATTGGTGGTGAGGTTATAGGTACATAGGTGGTACTCCATTAGATGTAAATGGAGTAAGTGTCCAATGTTCAAAGATTGGGTTTTTATTCAAGCATACTACTACATTTCGATTCTTTATAAATACAAAACATACATGACAAGCAACGGGCTTTTAACATTCTGCTATCGAGAATTAGAAGTGAAGTAGCGATCGAACTTTTATTGGAACACTCTAAACTAAATAAGCTCTTTTCGTTACTGGAAATTTTTGCCTGCCTTTTTATTTTTTAACGCTACTTCAATCGATGAGGCATAGAAGAATTTCAAAGGTAAATAATTTTGAACAATTAATAACTACACTGTCATTAATTATTTATCGATGACGAGTTAAGTTAGGTTTTTTAGTTTGCTTATCACTCACTTAACAGAAAAATAGGTTTAAAGTGGATTCCAAGCGACTACAAATATCAACGCCCTATGTCACATCCTCAATTTTCAAATTGCAGAGCAAAGCGTAAACACAAGCAATTGGACAAGTTTAGAGTATTTATTAGAAAGAAAATTCACACACGCATACACACACAGTTTTAAAAATATTGTAGCATCGAAAGTATTTTTTAAGAGATTATAGGATTATGCATTTTTTTTTCACTAGATTTATGCCTGCATAAATATACACCAATCTCAAGACATTTATTTTATTATAAATTCATATTGTTAAATAAGAATTTAAATATGAGTTTGTTGTGTCGATAATTGCTGAATTCATTTAATACAATATCTTTTTGTAAAATGTTTGTTTACAATTATTCTAGATCATTAATTTGTAATCATTAAATTCTAAATAAGAATTCAGAGAAGAATCATAAATTTTCCACTTTATTATATTGTAATTTATTTATTAAAATTACATCGTTTGGGATTATTTTCCATATACGCTCACTCAATTTTTCTCGTTGCAATCGAGAGCAGTAAATAAATTCACAATTTCATGCATTACCACATTATCGAAATGAAAGCACAATGCAACTGATATATTACGATGAAAGAAAAGCATATTCTTCATTTATCACATTTGCATATCATTAATAATTTAGTGGTATATAAAGATGTGATGGTAGAGTTATCACTGATGTATCAAGTCTGGTTTCCAGGAAGTTGTTAATGTCGCCTTAAAATCATCGCGTCGGCTTTCTTTACATAGTCTGACATCGTAAAAGCGATAACTGTGGGATTATGGCTATTTTTGTTAATTCAATTTTCAATTTTTCCTTTTTATTGTTAGTTTCATATTTTCTGTGAATGTGAATTTTCAGAAATCCTATTATGTTGTGAGATCTTTAGCTTCACGAATTTCTCATGGTTTATCTTGCAATATTTTATTTTTTCGAGTACTTAATATCTTACAAAGGAATATAAATTAAACTAAACAAATATTTTCATGATATCTTTCGAATTTTATTTCCCTTGTATTTTCTCATAAAATTTGTAAAAAATGTTTTTCTTATATGTTTTTTATTTATTGTTATTTTTGTATTTTTAATTCCAATGAAAAAAAAATTTAAAACAAGTAACGTACAGTATATTTAACAGCAAATTTTAGATATAAAAGTTTAGTTTATTTTGAATTGCTTAGAAATTACATTTGAATCAGTCTTTGAAAAATTCGTAAAGAAATTCACATGAATAAATTTCTAAATAATAAGGCTGTCAAAAATCGTTTGTCTGCCATGAATATTCTCAAAATTAAAATATTTTGATCTTGAAAAATTCAAAAGAATTACAGTAGAAATTGTAAGACAACTTGAACATAATTTAGGCTTGCTGTACCAAGAAAGAATTGTGTTCCAGCAAAATATTTTTATTTTTAGTTAGTTATTCTCTTTTTCTCTTAATGGAAACAGAATGATCATGAAAATTACATGCAACTCAATAAGATTAATGGTCAAGTTATAGCTATAATTTTCCGGCTGCCTGATTTTGATCACCATAGCTACAAAGTACTGTTAGCTAATTCATTCTGTTGATTTCCAGTCAAACGACTAAGTTGATCCCAGGGCAAGCAACTTCCACTCCATATCGCATTTCACCAGCAGAAGGACATTAAAACTTTCCAAAATTTAATAAACATAAGCTTTTGTGGCAGAAGATCTTGCTAATACTTGGAATTTGCTAAACATTACCCACAAAAATAACATCTTTCCCCCTAACAAGCTACTGTTCCCCGACTTTACCAATTTTCTACGATAGTTGAAAAATACAATGTAATAAAAATTTATTTGATAATTATATTATCATGAGCCTTCTTTCAACAAAGGACTTGCTGAAAACATAAGTATAATATTCATGGATTTCTCGGGTTTTCGAAACCAAAGAAATCAATTTCACAAACACCCTCTCTAAAAATTATCCTGATACAAAACTAGAAATCTTTTTCTTTTCTATTGTATCAGATTATGTTCAGCCTTTCACATTAATGGAAAGTATAAAAAAATAATTGCTTAATTGCTTTTTTAAAGAAATCTTAATTAGTGTAATCTTTTTTTGATTAAAATTTTGTTATATATATATATAAATAGATAGATATAATTATTATAATTCCAACTATGAAAAATATCAAACTTATATCTAATTTTCTATCAATAAATGAAATTTCAAAACTGTAAGTTCCCAATTATTTAGTTCTTTACAACCGGAAAATGTTGTACAATGTTTCACTTTTTAAGAACTCTTAAATAATAAATGACAGCGAGTACTTGGAAATTATATTTCTTTATTTATCATAGGCTGTGTGACAATTTTAGAGTGCCTATCGCAAAGGGAATTCTTTGCGAGGAAGAGCAGCCGCCTGTTTGCACAGTCGGTAACAAATACTTGCATTTCGCGATAAATTCTGACGCCTGAAGTATTGCTGGATTAAGGCTGCAACACCCCCTTCTGCACTGCCTATCGCAGAAGGCTGGCGTTTTCTTAATCTTAAAGGAAGTGAGATAATTGAAATCGTCATTTCTGTTTTCCAAATGCATTGTCGATTCATCAGAAGGCATCTAAATGAATGGGTGTTTCCATTCATACACCCGAAGGAACTTAATAATTTCGCGTTAGACCATTCCACAGATTTCAACACTGATATAAGCATTATGCTAAACAAATAAATGAATTATTTCGGCCTTTGAATATTTATTAGATATTAATAATAAATTTTCTTTAAAAATATTCGATAATTTTTATTAGTGCTAAATCTATAAATTTCTAAATTATTTATAACTTCAAAATAGTTTGCATCATATTTTATACCACATATTAGGTATCATAAAAGCTGCAAGCTGATGTGCCCTTTTATTATATATATTTCTTTTTACTATCTAGACCATGTTCTCTATTTACATATCGCAAGGAAGGAAACTTGGAAAATTCTCACGCACCCATTCCTACAGATGAATAAGAAAAATACATAAAACGACATTTCTTTACTATTATTTAATACTGGTTGGAATTTAGTTTAGTTATTTCGAGACAGAACAGCACAGTCTTACTACAGAGTATGTGTAAATCCTTTTTCAGCGTACTAAAAAATGCTATTTCTAAATGCATATTGTTTATAAGCCAAAATTGAAAGAAAACTTCAAGTGTTCTTCGGGTCTATTTTTCTACAGCAGTTCAATTGAAGAACATTTGTATAAAACTCATTCTATATATTAGTATATATAATTCATTAGTGGCTTAGCTATTCTTATATGCTATCTTAACTTTAAGATATTACACACAAGTAATATATACAAAATGATATTTTATGTATAGTGTTAACTTTTTGGTAAAAATGTTTCACTATGTTAACTTGGAAAGAATCTTAAAGTGGAACTGTTTTTAAGGAATAAATTGGTTTTCAAAGTTATTTTTTAATTGTTTTTAAATAAATTAAAAGTCTAAAACTTATTTTAAGTTATGAATTTGAAATTTATAAAAATATATTAGTTAAAACACATTTTTAGTTCTTGCTTTATTTAAAAAAAACTATTCCAAAATTTTGAAAAAGAATTTTTTTGTTCTTTAAAAATAGTTTATTCATCAGATCTATTATGTATCAATCATGATTTATCGTCTATAACAAATGCTTTTTTTAATCAATCCAATATTAATATAATAATCTTTCTCTCAAATACTTTTTTGATGATTCTTAATGTATTCAAGCTTGAAATGTTTTAAAATGTAAATAGGATTATGATCATCTGAAAAAAAAATGAGAAAGACTATGATTATTCTGTCATAGATTTAATTAGGCATTAAAATAACTGTAATAGACAATAGATATTTCAAAATGGATAATTGTTTTTTCATTCCATATACATCTAAGTATTCTTTATCAGTTAAAGAGACAATTTATCTGTCAGTCATATTAAAAAATTACACGTGCTTTAAAATACAACCAAATTATTAACATTTAATGAAAATGCAGCCAAAATATTTACTCAAACTATATAAAAATAAGATGCCAAGAAACAAATTGGTAACCTTAATTTTACACTCATCCAAAAAATTTTTATAAACATTCTGTGTCATCGGAAAATTCGGATTCCTTGTAATTTGCTCACTAGGAGATGTGAGAAAAATTTTTGATAAAATAATTTATTAATAAAATGCTAAAATAATCTAGAAAATTGGGAAACTGAAGATGCCATTGAAAGCACATGAGCTCATCTTACAAAGCGGTTAAATTGATTTAAGTATGCTGCAAATTATATATGATTTATGCTTAAATCTATATTTCGATTATGCTAAAGAAGAAATTCATTTCATTTAGATTATTATCAGTAAAGGAGGCTGAAAAAATATCGAAAGAAGACGGAATTTCCGTTTACTTCATAGAGAAGAAATATAAATCTGGTACATTCAAAGAAGAGAGAGCTGTGCCAAGGAAACCTTTAAGAACAAACTATATAATTTGGTAATACAAATAATTATCAAGCTCTTAGTTTTGTTTTTTTATTGTTCCATATAAGTTCCTCTTACATAAGTTCCTCTTGCAAAAGTAAGACGTTTTCAATCTCGCAAGTTTCAACTGAGGACATTTAGTATTGCAATTTTCATGATGACTTATTTTGTAAAATTTTTTTGTATTCAAACATGATTTTTTTCTGTGTCAACAAATAAATACCATACATTAATTTACTCTTAAGAAAATTATGATGTTAATGATATTACAAGCATTAATTCATTGCAAACTATAGAGGATAGAAGCCCAATAAAAGAATTCAGAATATGAATTATAATAAAAAGAGAAAAAAATCATTCGTTGCTGCTCTTTATATTTTTTTTAAAAAAATAAGTCCTATTAATATAAATTTAGTTTTAAAATTTTTTGGTGCATTTTTTCAGTTAAATGTATTTTCCTCAACATTGTAAGATACTATTTCAAATACAGTACGGTCCCGAAAACCCGGCACTCAAGAATCCTACAACGCGGATAACTCTGTCACATAGTGGCAGAACGAAAAAAGACATTGTGCCTGATGCAAACATTATTGCTGCTGTTGCAGTCAATGAAAATATGACAGAAAATGAAGATGTTGACTTCTTCACCGTATAAGCTCCTGAAATATCACGAAGCGAGTGAATAAAGACTGTCGAAGCTGTTCTTCAGTATTTTGAACAAGAGGCATCGGACTTATAACTGTCCCTTCGTCGTCTTCGTGTAGCTGCAAAACGATGAGTACTGTTCTCACTTCTTTTTTTGGTCTTTTTTTTTAAAAAAAAAAAGGTTTTTGCAGTGTCAGCTTATTGATTTTTATCATAGACAACATTATGCCATCATAAGGCATTTTCCTGAGGTCTGTTTTATCAGTAAAATTATTATAAATTGTGTATTCACAAATTATAATTTTCATGTAGTAAAAACGTTAAATTACAAAGTGTCAAATTTGTAAATTACTTCATAAATTTTATCATATCGTATATACGATAAGCGATTTTCTTATCAGTGATACTAAAATTTTTGAAGATGTTTCATAAGATTAATCTATTTCCCCGTCAATAACAAGTGCTTATCCGACAATGTGTATTTATATATAGTCAGATTAAGCAACTGTTATACATAGTCAGATAAGTTTGAAAAATTAAATGAGAAAATTGAGAAGAATCAAGTGACAAAATGGTATTATAAATTCTAATCGAAATTGTTTTAAGCAATTGAGTGATGTCGTTTATCTTCAATTTTTTATTTTCTTAAAACATTTAAGTATAATAAACAAACCTAAAATATTAAAGAAAAATATTTTCCAGATGGCAAACATTTTTATATTGCCAGTTTCATAATTTGGTACTGATTGCACATATACCTATCATCATTATTTCTTATGTGTCCAAAAATCTGATAATTTATCAGTTCAGTACTCGATAAGATAATGCAGGTCTAATTTTCTTTTAAAAAATTGTGTCCAATTAAATTAAATTGAATAATTTAGGTATTTATAGATATTTTGTTGTATTTGAATATAGTGACGATTTGTTTAGCAAATTTGAATAAAAGTGAAAATAATAATTCCGCAGAATGGGGAAAATGGAAGGAAAATTATACAAATCAAATAGAGTCATAATTTAATGAAAGGAAACAAAGCATTTCCGCTAAGAGATGCTTACAACCGTGACTGGGCAAACAGCAATAACCCCTTAGCATCCACCAACTGTCTCTGCTGGTGATTACCGAAATTAATCTTCCGCATCTTCAAAAGCGAGATCAAAGTTGTCAAATTAATTAAAGCTTTCCAAGGTCTTTTTTCGGCAGGAAGCTGTGGTATTCTAACCTGACTTTTGGCATCTTAGAACTCCAAATAAGATTTCCGAGTCTATCTCCACCTGTTGCGACCACTTCTGCGTGCCATCTGTTGCACGGAAGAAAGCTCTAGAATTGCGTCATTCCTTCAATAGTTTTATCGGTAAGATGATGAACCAGAAATGCATATGTTATCGCCCTTACTGCTTCTGTTTTCGTTACTCCATGAGATATTCGCCTCCACAAGTGTCCATTGTTGAATTATCGGGAGAAGCAATCGATTATCATTCGTATTCCACTTTGTTCAAAGAGCGTTTTTTGTTCTAACATCGAACAATAGTAACCTGCAGCCTTGCATTGTCATTTTAATCGATGTTTACGGCTAAATTTCACTTCAATTGTTTTTTTAGAATGTCTTAAGTCTATTAAGACAACAACTATGTGATATAGTGTAATAGATTTGTTATCGACTTTGATTTATCTATTAATTAAAATATAAGTAGATAAATATTAAAAAAAAAATAGTTTCAGTAACTATTATAAAATATATTAGTGAATTCAGTTACATGTACAGAATGTTGTTGTGATAATTTTTTTTACTTTATTGAATGTATGGACAAACTACATGAAAAATTAAGTATATTTTAAAAATCATGTTTGTATTAAAATGATTTAATTAGATTCTTTTTTAGATTGAAAACATTTACAAATGAGTATTTTTTAACATTCATTCATAACCAATAAATTTACGTAATATTTTTTTCATAATCATTAAAATTGCATAATATACATCAAAATTTAATTTTAATGTAAACTGGACATTAATAATTTTATCTCATAATATAGTATTGTGACTTATTTGCTATAGCAATCTGTGATTACTATTCTGCTCAAAAAATGATGCAAGCGAAATTATGCAAAAACTTATATTAATATTAAATAAAACGTCCATATTTCCAACTGTTTCAAAACACAGAAGAAATAAACCATGTAAAAATCACTGTTCATAACTTCCGAGAAACCGAGAAAGGAATACAAGTACAGAAATCATGTGATTTTGCAATAACTTTTCGTTTTCATCCGATCTCACTTGTGAAATTCATTTGTTTAATTTTTCTCTTGCGAAGAGATATTTGAGAATATCACGATAAAGTGATTCAAAGAAAATTAAGATTTAGTGTGTCATCGGGATTGAATTTGGATAAATAGAGATATAGTGAATGTTCTTTGAGTTCCAATGTCACTTGGAGGTTGTAAAATTGATTTCAAGAAATAAGAAACGTCTGACATCAAACCTGATAGAACTGTTCATGTGCTAGCACACCAAGTTATAACTTATATTTCTTATTTACAACTCATAGAGAGAAGAACCTTTTACTTATTACTCAAATGCAATGACCATTCCTTTTGGCAGTAGTACGAGCAGTTCCAAAATTAAAAATAAGATAAGACACAAAATACCATGTTGTACCGAAGATGACCAGACTAAGAGAATGTGTGCAAAATAATTCACATCAGGCAAGGTGAATTGAGAGCATGAATTTGAATCTGCGTAGGTGAATGTACGTACTTACATATTAGTGTTTACGATAATTCGATGATCAAATGTCTGTGACGAGATATTTAGATGTCATTTCATATTATCTCAGCAGTCTTTGGTGATAATATTTTCTTTATGCACGATAATAATAAACTTCATACAGCTTATGTTGCAGGGAACATGCAGAGCATGTATATATAGCACAGACAGTTGCAACTTACTCTTCTAACTTAAATTCGATATAGAATGTTTAGGAAATGTTCAAGTAACATGTTGATGTGAAATCTAAGAATCTTTTTACGTTGGCATTACATTTATAAATAAAGAAAGAATATTCGATAAAGCTTTATTGATAACCAATCACATCCATGCCAAACAAGTGTCCAAAAAATTTTCACACGGAGTATTAAATATATTGAAAATTTTACAAATAATGTTCTTTTATTATTTTTATTTAAATATATTTTAATTGTTAAGATGAAGCATCTTTAAACCTTCTTTTCATCGTTCCAAATTATTGAATTTCTCTCAAAAACTAAATTCTTTTCCAATTTCTTTTTTATTTTACTTGAGAGAACAATCCTTTTATGAGACATGTTACCAAGCAATGGTTTTTTACACATTTTTTTAAGCATCATACATTGGACACATTCTCACACTTAACATGTGGGAGTGAATAAAGCTTTGACTTTTAAAACAAAAGTATTATATTTTCATTCAAAGCAAACAAAAACTGAATATTGTTTATTGGAACGTCGAACTTCCATTTAGAGGACATTGCTTGCAAAGGAAACAAAAAAACTTATTCTTTTGTTTTTAGCAAGTCTAAGAACGCAGGTAAGGTAAAGAAAATTTCAGAAAATATGTTTCTTTGTGTAGATGTTTTTTTTTTTTTTTTTTTTTTTTTTTAAAAATAAAAATCGATTTTTTTTTTTGTTAGTTGTAAAATTAAAATAAGATGAAGTTATATGAATATTTTCTCAGTTCATATACTTTATTGTATTCTGTCTACAAGCAGACCATTCTAAGTGGAGGCTAGGGATTTTTCAATTTTTTTAATCCTTATGTATTACTGAATCTCTTTACATCACATGAATATGAACCACGAGAATAAAATTCAACCTCAAAGGTATTCAAGGTGAATTTTAAGTAGCCTAATAATTAAAAGGATATCAGAAATTTTTTTGAGCAATCATAGTTGATTTCTGAAATGTTCATAAAATAGTATGCATATCAAATTATATCATTAAAAGTTCCCTTCAAAAGAATTTTTAATGGGAGAAAAAAATACATTTACGTACGAAACCAATAATCATTCTTCTAGACAGATTTGGAAGAAGAAAATTAATTTTTTAAACTGAGACAGAAATCGAAATTGAGTTTTCTTAGTCTGAAGATGACTTTGGTCTTCAGATAGTGGTCTTTGAGTATTGTGAATTGAAGTAAATAAAAAAAAACCCCTGCAGTTTGTATTAAAAATGGAAAGGTAAACAACAGAAGTTATAAAGTCTTTGACACCTACTGCCTTTCAGAAGGGCATATCATTGATAAGAGATTGTATTCACGTGAATTAAAAGATAAAATCAAAGAAATTCATGAAAATCCATCTCGATAAACAACATCCATGGAAAACCCAGAAATACAACATCCATTTTTAGTTGTTCAGCAACGTTTGACGTTGAACCAGAAATTTAACAATCCTAATATCATAGTCCTATCGCCTGTTCAAAGTAAACCTTAACTCATCCTTTGAATATTCCAAAGACTTAAATAATCTTGAAATGTAAATGTTATCTTTTATGTATTAGCAAGTTTACTATTGAAAATTTACAGTGGTTGAATAATTAAAACCAACTTTCAGAATGAAAGGTTAGCAATTCGCTATCATTATTGATGAAGAACTGCATAAAAAAATAACATTTCTGCTTTTTGTTTAGGAAAATCACATGTATATATTCCGTTATCTATTAATAATTGTATCTTAGAAATAAGCCTAAAATAAGTTTATAAGTGCAACCCAAAATTGTACAGTTTATAGAACAGATGCTCTATAAACTACCATTTTCAGTTATGTATGTCCTGTCTATTATTAATTATCAAACTAACAAATGAAATTAAATAAATATAAAACTATGTAACCAGATTTCTGTTCCGTGTTTCGAAGTTAACTAATTGTAATGAAAATAGATTAGAAAGAATCGTGAGTGAAAGCAATTACGGAGACTTCTGGATGCTAACTGACAGCTGTAATTCAATTCTATACTTCGAAAACTGGGCCCACATAAGAGATAAAACAGTTTATCTATTCTACGAAAAATAAATTGCTCATCAGCACAAAGTACATTCTAAATGGATCCTATCCTATGTCATTATCTACAGAAATGAATTGGCCAGTATTCTTGCAAAGAAGACCCTAAACCATCCTGTTGCCAGTGGGCAGTTAAAAAGTTTCACATATATTAGGGGTAGCAAGAGGTTTCCTCTTTGTTCAAGATGCCAGCAAAAACAAGCATCACTTCAGCACATCTTGGATTGTTTTGGACTAGACTGGAAGAATATCCATAGTTGTCCACTTCTTGTAACAACCTTCATTAAAGCCAACCGTTGCAAGTCTGACGGAGTTAGATCAGATGGGAGATTACAAACAACAAAAAACAATAAATATTAAAATATCCGAAATCATATGTTTTACTTCATTTATAAAAATAAATATGCATTATTCAAAAAGCAGTTATTACTTTTTATCAGATACGTTTGATAATACACTTTTTTTTTTTCAAAAAGTTGAGAATAACAGTATCTTAAAATTTTTCATTTATGTTGTATAGCACATTTTTATAAACTCAGCTTAGATTTCAGTTGATTGTTAATGACGCAGAAACGTCATCATTAGACAAGTTAGTTAGCGCAATTTTGTCAGGAATTTTTTTAAAAAGTAACAGGTGAATGCCACTTCTGACATTTTTATTGAATTCTCATTCAGCGAGCGGAATGCGGTAGGTGTTGTATTGGCCACAGGTGTCACTTACATTTCGCTGCCACCGCTCAGCGTATCTTCCATACTTGTTCTATGGAATGGGGGTTGTGACGTGTGTCGCGTTTTCGGACTTTGCCTCCTCCACACAATCTCTTATCTCACTCCGTTGCTAGTGCTCTTGATTTCGAGGTTTCTGACAACAGCAGTTTTATGAATGAAACGAGATTATGAATAAAAAAAATACCTCTTTCATTGTAATCAAAAATTTACCTTAAATTGAAACATTATTTTATTAATTGATTCAACCCACTCACTTCAAAAAATGAATTATATTTACTTAAAGAATTCGTAATAACATATAATTTTACGTATAGTACATTATGTGTAGTTAATACAAATGTCGAGAGTAAATTATTTAAATAATGCCTGACTGAGTGTCTTTTGCTAATTTTAACTCATTTGCTAAAATTAATATTTTGTAATTAATATAAAATGTACAATAAATAAATCTAACATTCATCTATCTTTAGAAATTTTTTATTTGTATTCCTGTATATGCATTTTATTATGAATATCTAGTGAGCTATATGGAATCATTTGCAATGTATATTAAGGCAGTTTCACAAACAAGTCCAGCAGCAGAACAGAGGATCTTACAAATTTTTAATGCGAGGTAAAGTGAAGATCTTTAGTTAGTTCAGAGCTGGAACAACTGTCTCTGAATATTAAGAGCAGATATCTTTTCCAAGCGAATACCATGTTCCATGTTCGAAAAAACATTTATCAATTCTGACTCACTTACATTATGCGAAATTTTAGGTAGTGTCAACATTCTGAACAATAGGCCCAATCAATCTTTAACATAAATAGTTCTGAGGAGTTTTTTGGCTAATTCAGAATCCAAACAGTTATCTTTTGGTCGTAAAAGAAATGTTTTTCTTCCAAACTGATTACCATGGTCTATACATAAAAGCAAAACTTGTATTTAAGTATAAAAACCTTACTATTTATTAAACAAAATTTAGAAAGACTAAGATACACTTTTAGCATCTCTGTTGTGCAAAATGCTTCACTAAAAAAGAGATATATACATACATACATATATATATATATACAGAGAGAGTATAATATTCATTATTATATACATTTAGCAGCAACAGATTGTTACAAGATGCTACAATTTAAAGTACATTTTAAATTCAAAAATTTTTCATATATCCATCTAAATGATGAACCCTATAAATTAAATATTTCTTCAAAATAACACAACCATACAAGGGAAATATCAAAGAAGCGTAGACTTTGCTATTTATAAGGACTACCAACATAAAAACTCAAAATTATTTATGTTTCCTAAGATTTAAAAAAATAGTATGTCACGAGCCAAAATCTCACGTATTTTATAAAAATTAAAAAAAAAAAAAATATTATAAATTACGATAATTACAAGAATGGGTAATATATACTATTGGCTACCATAAATGCGAAACCCTGAAGGAAGCATGAATATATCACGAAATTTACAATATGCATTAGCGGAGGTGAGAAATGCAAATGATTAGAATTTCAGCGCAGACACACATCATGCACGCCTGTGGCGCCACTTCAAAGTGCTATTTTAGGTTTGGAGATTTCGACCCTTTCAGTCAAAAATTGTGTTTTTCTTGTACTTTTTTTGGGGAAAAAAAACGATCAATTATGCCTTGAATAAAACATTGATCATTTTTTGATCAAGTATCCGAGTTCAACAGAAGATGGATAGTGACTTCCGAGATTGTGGATTATCTTTCAGAGAAACGGGCGGCCGTGTTGGACGAAAACAAACAACTGTAATGCGGATATGTGATCGTTGGATGCAGGAGGGTACGACGGACCGACGTGTTCGATCGCATCCACCTCAGTGCACCACATCACGTGATGACAGGCGAATTGTGCGCATGGCAATGATGGATCCTTCAGCCATATCATAAACCATGGCACAGCACATTCAGTCTGTAACGCATCATCAAATGTCTGCACGTACCATTCGACGCCACTTACAGCAGAGTGATCAGTCCGAAAGACGCCCATTGCTTCGTCTACCTTTGACGCAGAGTCACAGACGTCTCTGCCACCAGTGTAGTGGTGAAGAAGGATGTGGACGGCAGAATGGAATGAAATTGTCTTTAATGACGAATTACGCTTCTATCTACAATACTGTGATGATCGCATTCGAGTCTGGAGACACCGTGAAGAGAGGATGCTGAGCAGCAGCGTTATGCATCGTCACACTGGTCTTGCACCGGGTATTATGATATGGAGTGGAATTGGATATCATTCTCGCACTCTTCTACTACGCATTGCCGGTACTTTAAACAGGCAGCACTACATCTCTGAGCTGTTGGAGCCAGTTGTTCTTTTTTTACTTTCAGGAATTGTCTACAGCCATATTTCAAAAGAATAATGCCCAACATCACGTGGCAGGCATTGTCCAAGGTCTTTTTGCCAATCGCCAGATAGAATTGCTTCTCTGGCTGACTCGCTCTCCGGATCTTTCACCGATAGAAAACATGTGGTCCATGGTTAATCAACGAACGACCCAGATTATATCCCCAGCTGCCACACCAAATCAACTTTGGCAACGTATGGAAGCTGCTTGGTCTTCTGTACCTTAAGAACATATCCAAAGTCTCTTTGAAGAAATGATGAGGCGTGTGGCAGAGGTGATCTCCAACAATGGTAGCTACTCTGGCTACTGATTTTGGCAGAAACCATACTTCACAGAAGTCCATAAATTTAATTATTTATTTAGTCAACATGTAATCGACAAAATAAATTTTGTTGTATTATCTTTTGTCTTTCTTGGTATAACAATTTTGGTAGCCAGCAAAGTATATCGGTCAACCACTGCAGTCATTTTCCCGAGATGGCCACCATCAACTTTTCTAATAGCTGCACATATGATTTGGAAGGTTTTCCAAGTGTGCGAAACAATATTTTGATTCCGAAGTTTTAACAACATTAGTCACACTAAGCCCCTACACCAGCTTTCTAACAATTCTTCGAATTGTGAAGTCGTCCAGGTAATT
The DNA here is from genome assembly GCA_026290005.1 of Latrodectus geometricus. Taxonomy (NCBI): domain Eukaryota; kingdom Metazoa; phylum Arthropoda; class Arachnida; order Araneae; family Theridiidae; genus Latrodectus; species Latrodectus geometricus. The sequence goes on along the minus strand of JAPDSC010012123.1, from coordinate 146,562 downwards.
TCTTCGAAAAACATGGCTAGAAATATATGTTTCACGAAAGAACTCACTTGCAAAGAATGTCTTTAATTGCCTCTTCGTCCTCTTTTATTATAGTTTTGAGCTGCGCATGTCAACCATACGCATTTTGCGCACCTTACGTCACCTGCTACGCTTCATGCTTGATATTTGCTTAAGCGTGATCATTCTACTGAATTTCATGTTCATTATACTGATCTCAAGATCCCCATTTTCGGCTAATTGGTCACCAACTTTTTATAATATACATTTGCTTAATTTTTGCCCACCGGCGTATTTTTAGTATTCATATAAAATATGAAATAAAATACAGGGTGATTTTTTTTAAAGTGGCAGCACTTTTTTGGAGCACCTTGTAGCGCGATCTAATAGCTGAAATGGCACCAAACTTTTTATTTAGGCTAATATGGACATGGAAAAAAGGATTCTGCAAATATATATATATATATATAAATTGTTCCAAAAATCATCGCCAGGGCATTTTGTGGGGCTGCTGTAGTTTACAATAACGAGAATTAGCATAAAACACGGGTATCAAAGAAAAATGCAAATGTTGTGCGATGATAGCGCCAGTAATAGGGTCTATAAAAGCAAGTAGTAGACAGCTCCAATAAATAATCTCTGCTGAAGTAAGTGAGCTCTAGTGACCATGCCTCTCACGTTACCGGAATGTGCGTTAATGGTGAAGCTGTATTATATGAATCAATGTAAGGCATCCGCAGCTCTTCGGGAATTTCGAATCAGAAAAAAATTACGTATTATTATTATTATTTCTGAGAATGGTGCTCACATTGAATGTAGTCTAATTCCTCACCGGGGAAGCTAATGTCGTCAATAAACATTATTAATTTAACTCTACGATTGTATGTGTAAGTATTTTTCTTCTCACATTTTATACATTGTAAAGCGCCACAAAATTCCCTAGCGGTGATTTTTGGAATTATTATTATTTTTTTTTCACGGAATCCTTTGACCCATGTCCTGATTAGTCTAAATACCAAGTTTGGTGCCATTTCGGCTATTAAATCGCGCTACAGGGTGCTCCAAACACTGTCACTTTAAAAAAGATCACCCCGTATTTAACTGGTGAACATAATTAATAATTCAGCGATTTGGAGAATTACTCTTTCTCATTTTCCAACAAACATCAAATTAGCTTTGACGTCTACTAACACAAATTAATCTAAATTCAATTACAAGAGTTAAATTTTGTAGTTCTTTTTCACCTGATAACCTTTCTATACCTTCTTTAGTGAAAGTTTGCCGTACTACAATGATAGTTACATAGGATTTTAATTTTTATTATAAGGTATATTTTTTTCAGTTTACAAGTTTAACAAAATACATTTGCTATCTTTTTAGCTTATAACATCCACACAGTAATAGAGGTTCCAGTGGGCTGCTTGGTTAAGGCTTCGTTCTCATTATCGGAAGGTACTGAGTTCGAACCCCAACTTAACCCAAGAATAAAGAACTAAAGCTAAATAGGTCGACCGCGCTAAATAGGTAGTGGTCGTAATTTACTCCATACGAAGTCATATTTCTGGGTGTGGTAAATCAAGTATTAGAGTGTGTTTTGCTTGATTCCTGCTTTTATATTACGAAGACTCCTATTGGCTGCTTTCACTTAATGGTAGAAACCAACTCTGGTTTAGGCACAGGGAAGTATACTGGTGCGACAACATCCAATAATAGAAATTTCATTATTAAGTTCTTCATGACATATATTCTATATAATGTTCTGCAATTTTTTGTTTCTGAATTAATGTTTCCTTGAATTTTACCGGGAAATGCATAGAGAAAATTAAATGTCTTGATGATAATAAAATAAGTACAAGTTTCATTTTAATTTCCGTGTCTGAAAAGTAAGCATAGTTGATATTTATGTGAATATTTAAGAAAAGTATTAGCTGTAAACATAATATGCCAATGTAATATGGTTATAACAGAAAACAGCGCAAGAAATGAAGGATATTATTTACCTTCATTATACAAAAAAGAAATTTGAAAAAAATGCACAGACCAGTATTTACATTTTAGTAAAATAAATTTTTAAAAAAAATTTCAACATGTTTGCCAATTTAAAAATGTGTGTGATCACCTCTAGCAGAACCACATGTAGTTCAACGATTCCTTATGAGGAATCGTTGAACTTTGATATTAGATGATTGATGAAGAGAGAGCTCCAAATCTTACAGAACGATAATTTCAGTCCTTGGGAAAATTTAATGAATATAGAATAGCTTTATGATGTTTCCCGAGCATATCCTCATATATTCCATGGAATTAAGACTGAGATAGTGAGATGGTCACTGCACGCGCTAGATATCTTCATTCTCTAGAAAGTCGCCATCCAAGAACGCATGTGACAAAGTGCGCTATTAACCATGAATATGAACCCTGAACCGATAACACAACAAATATAAGTCTGAAGTATTTTGTCTCCATACTTTAAAAATAACAGGAATCTAATTAAAAATATAAAAATCCATCCAGTCATCAAGGATAATGACTGCCACTATCATGATTCTTGAAAATTTTATCCTTACGAGATTTTTTCTGTGCATAAAATGTGTTTCTTGATCTCTCCATATCATTGAATGAATCCACATGTAGATTAAACCAGGGCTCGTCATTGAACATCACATATGCCACAGAACCAAATTCCAGTAATGATGTTCCAAATTCCAGTTTAAAAAAATAAGTTTATGTGCTAGAATGAAGGTAATGTAAACTAATGGTATGCAAACCATCATGATTATGTCTCCTGTAAGCCCTTTGCTTTGAACTTTGAGACAATTTGCTATTCCTTTGCCATCTATGAGGACTTATTCCAATTATCTGGTATAACTGTTTCTGATGTAATAAAATTATCATCAATACCAATTTTTCCGAATTCTTATTGACTTTGACTGACTTTTGTATCATCTTTGAGTTGAATAACATAACCTCTGTTGAAATTTGAGATCAGATATTGAGACCAACGTAGTGACACTTCTGTTATAGATCACATAGAAAGAAAGCTCTAAAAGAAAGAATTATTGGACAACAATATTCCCGTAATTCTTCCTTTCAGGAGCAGTATAAATAAAATTGTGTATACATTTCATATTTTCTAAAGTTCTTTGTATTAAATTCTAAGCTCAAAAGCATTTTAAAAGTTTCCATGTAGGAATAATTTCCTCTAGGGATAATTCTCAGTTGAAGATTTTATTGTGTGCGCAAACAAGTCTTATATCAATCATCTTAAGTACAAATCATCGCTTATTATCGGTAGTGAAGCTAAAAAAGCGAACAATTAAGTTCTTAAATCCTCCTTTAATAAAAATATTATTGCTTATAAATTGAGAATTTGAGTTTGCTGTGGATTTTATTGTTATACAATAAAATTCTTCCAAAATTTGACTTTCATTCCCCAAAAATAGTAGTCTCGTTGTTTCAAATATAATACAGTATTTTCAAATTTGTAAGCAATTTAATATCATTTATTAATTACTTTTCCTTTATGTAACTTGTAAAATTATAACAAATAAAAATCAAAATGTGTAAATTATTAAAAACGAATTTCTCTTTTTTAACATATATATATATTTTTTAAACATGTATAAAGTAAAATCATCGCTTTAATTTCTTTAGAATTTCAAAATCACCGGCATATGAAGCATATGATACTACAGCAATTTTATTATGTGGAATTATTTGACTCATGATTAAGTATGTTTTTATGATGTACAATTTTTAAAAAATATTGCGGTAAATATTCTTTAGCAACTTTATAGAAATAAATGCATCATAGTTTATGCATTCTTGATAAAAAAGATTACATGAAAATCAGTTTTAGTCATTATTAATCGATTAACGAAGCAAAGGTGAGGGAACATTTAAAATAATATGTTGAGGGTGTGACCAAGAATTAGACTATCTTTTACTGGCATGGAAAGAAGATAAAAAAAATAGTTAAAAATTATGCTTACATAATAATTCAATGACTCTCAATGACTCAATAAGACATAAAACTTTATTTTAGAATTGGACTAAATTTATTTATATGTAAAGTAAATTTTACAGAATAAAGAAACATATTCCCTCTCCTCATAAAAATGCTTGCAAATGAAATAAGATATCTTTAAACTGCATGATTTCCGGAAGAAAAAGTACTTTGGTTTAAACCTGCAAACGAGAAAATTGGCTTTGAAATTAAAATTTTTACATAAATGCTGCAACAGCATAAACGCGGAAATAGTATTATAGCTTTTTTCATCAATGAAAAATGCATCAAACGAAAACATTTTTCGTAGTTGATATTTTCCTTTTATGTGTTTTTCGTAGATGAAATGCATTTTTCATTGATAAAGTATACAAAAATTAAGTATACACCAGAAATATTGAAAAAATATTTAACGTTTACAAATGAAATTTAATCTTTAAAAGTAATTAATTGACTAAACTCCTCTTAGAAATCTACTTATTGACCGCATTTCTTCCCTTGAAAATTATGGTATACAATAAATATTAAAAAAATATCTAATTTTAAACTCACAAATATTGAAATCTTTAAAAAATTTCTGAATTACAAATAAATTTTACTTCTATAATAAACTATAATTCTGAATTACAAATAAATTTTGAAAATTAAATCTTACGCAATTTATTTTAGGACATAATTTAAAACTGTTTATATTTATTTAGCAATAATATATAAATATATGTACTTATCACATAATGTTTTAATTACATTAACATTAAATACAATATCAGTGATACAATAAAAACATTAACATCCTATATATACCAGGTTACATAAATAATTCATTACATTTGTTTTGTTTGATGAAGAAGTTTGCTGTAATTTTTAATAATATCTTAATAACATTGCAAAGCTGAAAGGCTAAATTATATTACATTTTTAGAACAAATCATTTAAAATGTTTTCATTAAAATATATATTCAAAATTCTATATTAGAGATTATTAAAAACAAAAATATAATTGAACATTTATGAGGAATTTTTGAATTGACACAGTAAAAATTTGTTTTGCAAAGCACACATTGAATGATACAATCATTGAATGGCAATCGCAAAAGTTTACGATATATAGTGCAAGCATTTTACATGTAACATATATAGAAAGAGATGCTATTTTAAACTGATAACACAGGAACCCGTTCTCAAGGAGATATGAAGCATTAACGTTCAAAATATGTGGGGGGTAATCTATTCTTGGAAAAAGGGATCTTAAAAATACAGAAGCACAATGTCTTCGATCAGCTTAGCACTAAAATGCATTGTTACTCATTTGAGTCGCCAGTGTTGTTGTATAAAGTTGCGTATTTTCAAGTTTATTTCTATAGGATAAAACTTTAAATATATTTTAAGTATTTTTTAATATATTCTATAGCATATTATAGAATATATTCTATAGGAAATATTTTATAGAAAAACAAAATTTTTCTTCTCGAAAGAGAATACATGTCTTAAAAGATGAAACAGAAGTGATTTTCCTGAGAAGCAACCGCAGAAGAAAATCCTTTCAGCTTTTGATTTATCTGCTCGGAGGACTTTCATTTGTAATATAGCTGGAAGCGACACCAGATGAATATGTAGAACAAAATCTTGTCCGCGGTGTGGACCAGTTCTGTCATTAGGCCGAATCTTTTGTGTTCAAGTGAAAGCCCTACATTCGGTAGCCTTCGGTTAAAATGGGGAATTGTACTTAGAAAAAGTGGGAGGTACGGAACACTGTTCAAGGTCATTCTTTCCCGCACAGTTGCCATCCCTCCATACTAGTAAGGTTTGCCTTTTAAATTTTGCAGGATTTAAAAGGGAAAAAAACATCAAACTTTTGAATTGTAAATGTACTCGAAAGACAATTTTCTCATTTAATTAGAATAGGAGTTATTTTCCTCTTCAAAAGACGCAAATGGGTATTCATTAATATTTTGCATTATAATAATAACATCGATTTCTATTTCTTCAATTTTGAAAAAGAGTGAAACGGTAAAAGAAATCATAATGAGTGCATTCTATTAGGTTGTTCGGAAAATCATTTCGTTTTTCCCCAACTGAATAAATTTTGTGCTTGTGAAAACCAACAATTTTATGAGAATGAAATCAGGCTACGACTAGAAAGATGGTAAAAGGTATTGGACTAGAATCGACAATATACAATTCAATAAAATATTTATTCGCTATATCTTTTTCATTTTCTTATAAAACGAAATAACTTTCCGAACAACCCAATATAAATATATGCTTATTTTTCAAAGCCGAATTTGAAGAAAATTCCATTTATTTTCTCATCAAAACAAAACTAGTCATTCGAAGTACAGTTTGTCGAATTCAAATACACTAATAATGAGTAAAATTTCCCCACCGAATAGGTGACACGTTGCATTCGTGAAATTTACAAAACAGAAAGAAAATGGTATGGTACGTAAACGGTTAATTTTTCAACACATTTATGTAATATAGGCAGCATTAGCAACTCCTATAATATGTTTAAATAGGAAGATTATACCACAGGTTCCTAACGCATTCTGCATTTGAAAATTATTGCCTTTTAAAGGCCTTTTGTAATACTGAGGCACGTTTCTGATCCTGATAAAGGTTGAATTGTGGCTTACTGCAATATTACTTTACCGTATCGAGTATCCATGACTGTCTACAGAATATAGCATTGATTGTTTCAGGATAGTCATACAGAATAATATGCTAAGCTGGATATGAGCTTTGATTCGAGATCTAGTTTTTCTTGCAAGATTGCACGAGCTATGTTTGCTGAAACATATCTTATCAGTTCGGTGAAAATTATTTCCATCCCACTTGATGCAATAGGACAGATAGAAGCATCTCCAATGCTAAAGTAAATGACAAACTTGAATGGCATAACAAGATATTTCCAGGCGAATCCTGGTTCTGTTTTTAGGATCATTATGGTCAAATCCTTGTTTGGTTACTTCACAAATAAATCATATTCCTAGCATGTATTCGACATCGTCATATTATGTTTATGGGATATGGCATTTATTATTACCTGGAGTAATGGTATGGGATGGCATACTTTGCAAATCTCGGTCACTTTTTCTTTGCCCTAACACCACTTTGACCACTGGTCATTACATTTCTCAGCAGAGCTTGAATAAAAGTTAGACTTTGTAACTTTTATTCAAGCTTTGTGAAGTACTATGTTTCATTAGGATAATGCACGACCACATATTACTGACATTCTACGGGATACCTTTTCTAATACAGAAAATATTTGGTTACTAGATTGATCAGCATACCTTTAGATCCTTTACTAATAAGAAATGCCTGGATAACGGACGATGTTTGACGGTCACTACCGTACTCCACTTAGTGAGATCGATGATCTATGATATCATGTTGTAGCATCTTGAGCTACTGTGTCAGTGCATACTACTCAATTTCTGCTTAATTTATAACCAATGATTATAAATGATGTTATTGCTACTAGTGTTGTTTGAAATGAGTGCTTATTTCTCACAATTTATTTTTTACTTCTCAAAATTTTTCTCTCCCTTTGGCTTCTCAGAGTTTATTATTTATTAAATTTGAAGTAATTATCATTAATTTAGAATAAATTAAAATTTTGGATTTAATACTCCTTTTTAATAAAACAAATTAAGTTATTAAAATATATATATAGTTTGGCAATCGCCATACTACTAATTTTAGGGAAAAAAATCTAAACTTTTGTAAGAATAACGTATAATCTTAAGTTAGTTTTTCAGTACAGATTTTTAAACTCTCTTAGGCCAAAAACGAATTTACTGAAATATAAAATATTGTTTCTAATTGACTGTCAAAAGATTTCGCCTTTATAATAGACAACTTAAAAATACAAAAAATACTTATCACCTCATCTGAACCCTATGCAAGCTCAATATTCATAAAACCAACGTCTTTGAATAGGTCAGGTATTGAACCCACTACCATTCAGACATAAGATAGATTTACTTTATTGAGAATAAACTACCGCAATCTAATACTTTCGAGTAAGTCAGTAACGCTTATGATAAAATTGTCAACTCTGTTGCCAAAATAACTTTCTATTTATAAACATTTACAGAAAGCCGACATTTTCAAACAAGTGTTCCTCAATAAACGATAGGAATTTTCATTGTTATGTTATAATGATACTTTTAGCAGAGCAACATCAAAAACTAATCTCGATTACATACATCCTGCAAAATCTCATTCAGGTAGTTCAAACTATTTACCGTCAAACCGCAGAAGAGTAAAATAAAATCTCTAATCTTCCTCAATTAGCCCTCACTACAAATAACATCATTACTGTAGACAACCCGGCCACTACTAAAACCACAGAATTTACTACGAATTCTTTCCTTAGAAACTACATTCATCCATTCACAAGAAAGAGAAATCACATTAACATGGATAATTTTTTCTCTCTTTTCTTAAATTCTTCGTTATTCCAAATGTCGCCAAGGAAATGTGACATTGAACTAATGCTATGTAACTGCGTGACAAATGCTGTCTCTTTACTTTCCGTGGCGCAATTTTCTTCGCCTTCTATTAAGGTTGATGTTGATCGGCGACGCCAACACAAGACCTTTTACTCTCAAGACAATGACTCTAAGACTCACATGAGTCGTTATTCATTTTATTAGTGTGTTGAACTTCTATATTTGTTGATGTAGAGAAATGGGAAAGAAAGGAATCGGTTATTGGCGCTTCTACTACATCATCGCCTTTATTGATTTCGTATCTGAACTGGAGACGAATTAAGCAAAAAAATTTAGGAATTTACTATTTAGTAATAGGAAAAATGTTGAGGTTAATGGTTTATAAAGAACCTATTTAATATGCTTATGACTTTTATTTAGTGATAAAATTTTTATAGTTTTTAAAGAAATCACTAAGAATTAGCTAGCAGAAAATATCGAATTCAGAAACTGTGTGATGATTTATAGTTTTGTTATAAAATGAAATACACAGGCTCAGTTTAGTTAAAAAACTGAAACAATGGTGTGCATATCAGCACATCATGGGTTTATAGGAAAAATATTCAGTTAGAAAATTTTAAAAAATGGCATATATCATTACAATGATTAGCGAGATTTTTCTGACAATAAATTTTTACATTTTTGTAAAGAAATAAATAAAAAAAATATCTCCATTACTTAAATTATTTGTCTAACTATTTTAATCGAGATTAGACAGCATTTTCTTAGAATTTTGACAACACAAGGAATTGGAAGAAATTTATAATTCATAAAGGACGTCACAATCATTTCTTAGATAGCTAATTAAAATAAGTTTTAAGTACTTAAGCCTAGCTCACATATTTTCTATTTGATACGAAAGAAAGAATATGTTCATCCTATTAAAAGTTATTTTTATTTAATATGCGAAATTTTTATAAATCATATTTATGATGACCATTTATTAAACCGATGTAATTTTGCTTAGTACACCGAAGGGTTATATTGTGGTACATTTAAAATATATTGGATATTAGTATGTGAGTCACGCAAAATACCACGAACCTTTTGTGAGAATCGAATATGAGTTCTTAACTATTACAAGACTTATACAAGAATTCGTTGTCTACTGTCAGTTTAACTTGGCATTTATAAAATTATTATAAGCCAAACTGTGATCACGAAGATTTAAATTAGGTTAAAAAAAATTACAGATTAAAATGATTGTCAATATAGCTGGTATAATAACAAGTAAATAATATAATGTTAGTTCCTGAAGCCACAGTTCAAAATAACATGCTGATCAAACTCAGAGTAACGTACTCGAGGATCATTTATTCTACGGAATTTTGGACTCAAGATTTTGATTGGCCTCAAAAGAAAAAAAAAGCCCACGAAATAGGAAGAAGAATAAAAGTTTCTTCGTAACTGCACACTTTGACCGTTATTTAACCATAACTTCCTGGTGTTCTAAATCAATGTAAATGTACTGTATAATTTTTACATCTCTTAACAATTACAGTATACAAGGTAAATTTTCTCTCTTGAACGAAATACTAGTGACTTTCTAAACAGTTAATTATAATAATTGGATTAATTTTCTTATATGAATATGTCTTTTACTATAGTTTATAAAGAGGATATAAATATCAATGATTATTTACATTGTTTTACTAACATGATCACCTTCTTCAAATGGAAAGCAAATAAATCTGACATGCATACACAATCATTTTCCTTTAAGCCCACTCTTATGTTTGTTTGATTTACAATATGAACTGAATAATAAAAATGCATCTTATTCATTTTTACTATTCAGTTTTGATGTGACTATATGAATAAGTTAAGAAATCTCAACTTAAATTAGTCTTTATCAACTTATATAGGTAAGTTAAAGGTATTAGTGATTAATTACATTGGCTAATTAAATTTTTTAATACATGAAATTATTTTAAAATAAAGAAATAAAAAAATGTTATTGGTTTGTGCAGTAGTATGTTATTCGCTCTTTGATTTATCTTCATCAATTTACTGAATTACTTTCTTAAAACAAAGATTTTTTTTTATACGTAACACAGTTAACTATGATGCAACACTCTTTCGTATTAAAACAAGTTTTGGAATAAGTGGGAAAAGTAGCAAAAAACAGAAATTGTCTACATATAGCTCTGGCATAAAAAAAATTACGATTTCTCATTTTGCATTAATTTAAAAATCAGAGGTGAAAAGAATAAATTACAGACATCAACTCTATAAAACTAGACATGATTTTCCTTGACCTTCTAGTTTGGTATAAATATTCATTTTATAGAGCTTTGTTTTCTCCTTTTCTTTTCCTTCTATATCGTAAATCATAAAGTACAGAATCATAATCGACATGTTTTAATTTAGAGTTTCAACAAAGGCAACATGAGGGAAAAGAAATACAGTATTTTTGTCGACTGTATATTAAGGGCAAACCAGTATTGTCTCAAAAATTAAAAATCTCAAACAAGAGCTTTGAAGAATTTGATTAGGCCCTTCTGAAGAAATAGAACAAAATCACATTCTAACTGTTAATAAATTTCCCAAGCACTTTGAATTTAAATGTTTATACATTTATTATCCAGAATGTAAAGTTTCAATGTGAAAACATAAATTCCAGAAACGAATACAGAACAATGACGGAATATTTTTGCTATGAACAAATAAATACTGGAAGGGAAGATAAATCTTAAATATGTATCTAAAATATGAATTTACATAATGGAAAAGGTGATATTTAAATAAAAATAATTATATTTCCACCTTAATTTTGAAATATAAGTGAAATAATAAATAGCACAGTAAATGACTCAAAGCATTAAAATAGATAGGCACATAAATATAAAAAAAAATTTAACCTGAAAATGACGAATGACCATGCATACACAATGTTAAATCATATCAACATGTATGGAATGTCCTTATCACACATACATACACATCATGTAAACAAAAGGAATAACTACTGAGAAAAGTTGCAAAATGTAATAAGAATAGCTATGGCTATTTATTATTCTATTAAAGCTTTACTTTAATCCAAAGAACACTCCTTAAGTTTCATATATTGGAACACTATTAATTAATTTAATGATCAATAAAAAAAATTATAATTTTTTTTTCAAAACTGACATGGTTTTTTAACGAGATATTAAATTTAAATAATAAAATTTACATAAATATAAGACAGAATTAGAAACACTGTTACAACAACTTCCAAGAGAATAAAGTGATATTACAAGGAATCAAAACAAAACATCTTAAAATAGTAGACATTGGGACGGTCAAACTGTAAACAAATTGGTTTCTGATCAACAAGGAGCCAGGGCAATTATAGTAATGACGGGAAACTGATCCACCGGATGTCAAGTAAAGTGTAACGAATTAATATATCAACATAAGAAACTTGAAATACAATATTTACTGCTTTGGAATGTCTCGACATTTCTTTTGTTTGTCTTCTGAAATGCTTAGAAGACGAAACAAAGTGACTTTTCCTTACGCACTGCTAATCTCATTCAATTTTTTTTTTAATCATTCATCCAAGAATAAAAGTATTTAAAAATAGGGTGTATTATATTTTTTAAAATTTTAAAATTGATTTTACGCCACTGACTAGTTTAATTTAAAATATCTACCTAGAATTTTTGAATTACGTTTATTAAATTTGATTAATTTTTAAATAGTCTTTGTCATTATAAAATACACGTATCAATTAATCTTTTTATGAATAAATAGTTTTGTTATATTATTTTATGGTACTGTGTCCATACGCAGTGATACTAGAATGATAAATACAATAAGATACTAATTTGATTTTAAGCAATTAACATTTGATAATAAAAATATATCATCAATATATAAATTATTAGCTAGAATTTGGGTTTTACACTTTTCATCACAACTGTTATTTATAAAACGATCAACCTTGCTTCATGTATTATGCTTCATTTTATTTAGTAATACAATTTTTGAAAATTAGCTGGGTTATTGAAGCTTAGCAATTTGGAAATTGTTCATGAACTGGAACTAGATTCTAGGTGAATGTCTAAGAAAAAATGTTCAAAAATATCAGATGATTATTTAATCATGATAAAAAAATGCAATTCCGATTAACTATCATACCATTTTACAATGACTTAAGCCAAGATCCATCAACTAGGAAAACGAATTACTAACTGTAATACTGCATGAACAGCTTCAGGCCTTTAAAGCCATCATTCTGTTTCACACAGAAATCTGTATAAAACCGTTAATGTACCAAGGTGAAATATTTTAATTAATTTTTTATATTTAAATTGATAATACTGGAAAATATAAGTAATACCAATAGGGGACCTAAAGCGCAATTTAACCGATCCACTTATACAAAACGATATTTTATGTTAATGAAGTAAATAATATTTTATGCAGATCACTTTTAATTCAATTTTATGTTATATATATATATATATATATATATATATATAAACTTAATTAATTAATAATATTATTATAAAAAATTTAAAATTATTATAAGTATCTAATAGTTAAGATAATTAAGCCACAGTAAGCCAAAATTTGCTATTTTTGATTATACATGATTATTTTTTTATAATAATTCTATGATAAATGTAATCACTGATGAAGAACATTTTGAAGATTAATTGATGAAACCAAATAATTAAAATTTTCTGAAGATAATTTTGTTTTAAATTTGTATAACAATTTTTATTTCTGCTGCACACCGATGATTTCATTGCTCTACTTTGTAAAATATTTCGTAACAACATTAGATTTTTTACTGTGAATTACACAGAACTATGCTGAAAATATTGATTATATATTGTTTCATTTAGTCATTGCATTGTTCCGTTTCTATAATTGGATTTTTGTTTGTATGCGCTTACAAACTTAAAAGAAAAATAATTTTTGCACCAATAATAAATAAGAGCAGTGAGAAGATATATATATATATATATATATATATATATATATATGTATGTATGTATGTATGCATACAGAAAATATTTTGATATTTTGGCAGTATTTCTGTGTAAAATGTATGATCACCAACACATTTATCCAGGTTAATCTAAAGATATCTAGGTCTTATATAATTTTGAAAATATTTTAAGAAACGAATTTCTAAATCCTTTCAATTAGTAGTACTACAGTTCTAAGAAATTACTATGAAATTATATGACACATACCAATCCTAAGAAACTATTAGAAGTTTCGAAAACTTGAATATTATTAATTTAACAATGTCTAATAAAGTATTAATTAGAAAATAAAACTCTATATAATGAACTAAATTTTTTTTTTAAAAAAGATTTACATATATATATATATATATATATATATGTATGAATATGTAAAATTAGTTTTAATTTATATTCTTATCTTTTGTAGTAACGCTATTCATGCGAGTATCTATTTGCATTACTTGCATATATAATAATAATATATCTATGTAAATATATATACAGACAGATAAATCTATTGTAAAGTTAATGACTGAAAAAATTATATATATATATATTATCATTTTCATGAATTCATGAAGTAATTATGTCGCTAAATGTTATGGTTTAACGCCAAAATTTACCATTTCATTTTATGTAACCTTTATTCATACTTTTTTTTGTAAAGAAGGATATAGTTTAGGAATTGCATTCTGTTTAATGTAAGACAAGTTTTAAATTTTAATTATGTGAGGGAAAAAAGCTGTTTACTTAGTACAATCGAAACAAATAGATATATAAAAATCTTGTAACTTTAATTCGTATTTCAATTTTTATATCAGCAACATTACCGAAAAACAATCATACATTTTAAGTTAAAGTTGTGTAAGAGTTAAAAATAAAAAACATAAACTTATGAAATGATTCACATGGCTTGGTTACAAAAAAATTACACATTTGTCAGTAAATTGCAATTTTTGATAATTGTGTATACATATCTATAGAATAATTAATGCTCGGCACTTCAATTCAATAGGGCGTAAGTTTGAATCTCTCTTCGAGCATGTATGCTTGCTTAAGTGTAGAAATTTTCTTTGAACTATATGCTCCTGTCGAAAATCTGCTCTGGTGTTGCAAGATAACATAAAAGGGCAAGTAAATCTGAAATTTGATTAAGAAATTATTTTCTAAAAATTTACAAAAAGGGTGAAAATCTTTTACAATTGTAGCAGGAGAAAAGTTTATATATTTAAATGGATGTTCTATCCTATAGTACATTGTACCTAGGCATTTGCATAGTAAATTTTATTAAAATATTTTAGAGAAACCTGACTTACACTATTGAAGTTACCAAGTGTTTCAATCGCATAATAATGTTCAGCCAATGTAACCTAAAGAAACTCGGCAAAACAAATAATCTAAAACCTTTACGAGGCGACTAGCCGGTGTCACGGAAGTCATTAAATTGTTCAATACATACAGAAAAGTAACTTTTTTTTTTTTAGTTTTACTTTTCCTAGAGTCTACAGTGTTTTTTGAATCGAAATTCGAAAAACAAAGATATTATATCAACAAACGCAAAATATATTAATGTAGAGGAGAAAGTTTTGAATAAAAATTTTTATATAATTTTAATTACTGAATGTAGTACAGTAATATTCTATGCGATGAAAAATTCAGTAGTTTTTGTTTAAAAAAAAATTCCATTCGACGCGATGATAAATAATTTTTGTGGTTTTATAGTATATTTATTATTTTAAACTGTATTTCAAAATGCATAGTTAAAGCCTTAAAGGCAGATTTTATTAAATAATAAATGTATGTGTTTTATTAAATAATAATGTATTATTAATAAATAGTATGTTCATACCAAAAAAGTTATTTTACATACATAATTTTTTTTCTATAATTTATAAAAATATTATACTCTTAAGTGTATATTTTTTCTATATATATATATATATATATATAAATTTTTGAAAATTTCAATTCTTAATATTTTGAAAAATTTAAATTATCTATAAGAAAATTTTGTATACATTCTTCATTCTAGAAACTTATTCATTATTATTATTATTATACTAATTTCACTTTATTAAATTTATTAATTTTCATTCGTTGCTATTTTTATTCTAATAGAAAAGAGATATACAATTATAAACTCGAAAACGTCTTCACTTCTTGAGGCTTTACTTGAATACGTATTGTTTTGTAACAAAACTTTAAGTTGCATTTCTTAGTAAAAATATCATCTATGCTTTTTATTTAAAAAGGCCGTAAATCTTACCTAAGAAAATTATTCTGCTCCCATTTAATTATTCAGTCGTTCAAAATTAAGTATGTTGTATCAAAACATTTCCTCTTACTAAATCTGATTAACGTATCAGATAGAACTAGATAAAATATTGGGCAATATCATTTCTTAACTTATTAACGTATCTACTCAACAATTTTTGGACATCCACAGCATATTAATTATTTTAAACTTAATCAAAAGCAAAACTGTTAGTAAAATCCCTAGCTTTTACTAACAGCACTTTTGTTTAGATGTAATTACCAATAACAGAAGTTGAAAAAAATACATACAAATTGATTTAGAATATTAAACAAAAATAAAAAAAAGCCACATTTGGAATTTTTATAAAAAAAATTCTAAAAATTCTTATTAATAAAATTATAAATATATTACATGAATTAAATCAAATAAGAAAGTTTAAATGCAGCAATTTTTTTTCATTTATTATTTTTTTATGAAAATCGTATTAGGTTAGAATTTTTTAAATTATAAAAAAATTTAAAATTATAAGAATCTTCTAACTTTTAACTGTTAAAAAAGAGGAATTCATTTCTACTGAAACATTTCTACTGAATTTTCAGGATTGAAAACTCTTAGTATTTTTTTTATATTTAAGTCTAAAGTTTGGTAACAAACAATATGGTAAAGATACACAATTATTTCATTATTCATTAAATTTAACATCCAATTAAATAATTCATGTCTTATACTTTCTTTTAAATACAGAAGTGTGTTAAATGGTATGTAACAGATATAAAAATGTATGTTAAAACAAATTGCGTAAATTAAAAAAAATATTCAAATTTAACGTTTACAATATAACTTACTAAGAATTACTTATTTGCTGGAAGAATTAGTTATTTGCTGGAAGTATATTGCAATTTTATGCTTCAGTTATTTTTATTTTTACTAATAGCTGAAAAAGAATTGAGCTAACATATGAGTTATTATCGAAACATTAAAAAGACATTGCAAACACAAATATTAAAATTTTTTAACAAATTCATGTATAGATATATACATGGTTCCTCTGAAGCTCTTCCTATGAAGCCAGGGGGATTCATTAAATTAACATTCGCAACTGGATATAAAAAATTGACTAAAGGAATAAATTTAAATGATAGTTAAGGATCAATTTCCTAATCAAGAACATTAAACTGTACGAACGATTATGACTATTAGATTTTTTTGTTAAATTTTAGGTAAAATTTTAAGACCTTTTTATTGAGAATTTAAAAAGAGAGAATATAGAAATTACTATGTCTGAAAGATTTCAAATTTCGAACATTTTCAAAATTAGTTAAACTTGAGTATAGTCTCTCCAGTTTTTTTAACCAAAATTCAACATTTAGTTAAGTTTAGTACCTTAGATTTTTTAAATGGTTCCCTTGACAACGAAGCAGCTCCGAAAGTAATAAATATGTATTTTGAGGGTTTTTGAGCTTAGAGTTGCTTCTTATCATGAATGGAGAAGCAGTGTGTGCTTTTCCTCTAATCAGCAGGCGTTTCCGGTGTTCCTTGTTTTGTTCTAAATAAGGGTAAAAGTCTACTTATCTGTCTGCTGCTTGTACTTCATCCAACAACTGACGCGCTTCCTTTACCACAAATAGTTAAAGCGCATCATTTCTAAGCATATATAGATTAACACTTACATAATACGTAGGAATAAAATATTTTTAGACTGAAAAAAATGTGTATGCTGTCCACTATCTGATGTCTCATTTTTTAAGCCAATCTTTCCGATTATTGATAGTAGGTTGGAATTATAACTCTGTAAAAATAATTCGATGATATATTACTTTAATTAGATTTTGCGCTGAGGGAAATGTTTAATACTGTATTTAATAGACTGATTAATATTCAAGTTCATGAATTATTCAAATTCTGTTACCTTTGGACAATTTTTCCTTTCAGTTTCTCATCGTTAGAATTTTTCTAAAATGGAAAAAAGTTTGGAAATTTTTGGAAAAGTTTGATTACTGTTCAGAAATTTCATTATAAAACAGTTAAATATTTTCTTTTAACAATCCATATTCGAACTTGTTATTAAAGTTCTATAGTATCATCTCATTACCAATTCAAGTTGAAGTCAAGAACAACTTCTTCCAAGTATGGTAGCGTCGAATTTCTTTTCTTTTGAAATTTATATTTTCATCATTATCAAAAATTAACGAAGATGTGTTACAAAATTCTTTAGGAATCTTTAGTCACAATTTATTTACTCAAAATAGCTCGAATGTGATCGTTGCATGAATGAAACCTTGAAGAATTATAAGTGCTGATATGTCTATGGGAAAATATGGAAGTACTAAAAATAATTATTTCAATAAAATGGAAACTGTAATTCTAATTAGGGTGGTTAAATTTTCAAATTCATTAAATTTTTTAAATATTTAACTCTCAAGAGTATTTTCCTTAAACTATTCGCAATCGTAAATCATAATAATCCTTAATCTTCAATAATAAACAAATTCCTAATATCATTATTTTCCCATTTAAAAAAAATAATAACTCCTCCTTTTTTTGAAAAAGGAAAATTTTAAAAATTAATTTATATAATGCAACGATATATGATAAGATCCTTTATGCTGAAATTCGATGAATTTTTAATTGTAATTATCATTTTGTTAAAAATTAATGAAAACATGTTGCACATAATAACTGGAAAACAAAGAATTGCAGCCTCATGATAATGAACATAGTGTGTCGCGAATATAATGAAGTAAGCAAATATTATCATGTATTACTTTTAGGTTTATACTAATTACGAGTAAAACTAATCCTCTTATTATAATAACATTTAAGAAACTTAGTTATAATGGAAAGAAAATTCTTTTTTAGATTCTCAGAAAACATAATATATGTATCCTTTAATTACTTTATCTTTTTAAATATTCTTTAAGGTCAGGAATAAGTAACATTGATCAGAAATTCAAGATTTTATTCAGAATTGTTTACTAAATTTTTTCCCACCTTTTCATTGTCACATTTAACCAACCAAAAAATAATTTAATTCTTTTATACATATCTTGCTGTTAGATTTAAATACTTCGTAAGTTTCTTGAATGCAATTTCTCTAACTTGAAATCGAACCTTTGCATTACTTTGGAAGAAGTTAAAGAAGGTAATCATGCCCTTCCAAATAACCCCACCCTGTTTTTGAAGGTCATATAAAGTTCACTACCCAGAATAACAAAAAACCTTTCGGTTCCCCATAGTCTGGTTTCTTTAGCTATCAAACCAATAAGTCATAAGAATTTTCAGTGCACAAAGTTTAAATCTTATTGTCTTTGTTCTCCTTTCTTTATTTGGACATTTCTTCAGTGTGTTGGTCCCTTTTCTGAGAAATTTCAACTTTTCAAATTCACCTTCAGGCATTACTTACAAAAATTGGGAAAAGATTAAATATTTCTATATTTCAAGTATTTTACTATAATTAGTAACTTTTTTTCTCTTACATTTTGAGATTTTTGCATTTAAAAATAAAATAAAGTTAATTCTACTCACCAGGAAAAGATAAACAATAGCAAGATTGGAGAATGAATTATTATTATTTTACTTCATAATGCTGCATTTTGAAAATGTGACTGCTTCTTAGATTATTAGAAAAAATATCGTTACACATTATAAAACAAATACCAAGCATTTATAATTATTTTCTTTTGAAGAAAATACAAGTAGAATAAAGAAAGTAAGCAATTTATAAGGAGAACCACAATAAAATAACATTAGATCTACTGAACAGCTTTGACATAAATTTATTTTCTCCCAAATGTAAAACAATCGTGTACTATTCTGAAGACAATTTCTTTTCTAAAATACTTATAGCTACCCAATTTACGTAGAATCTACTTTTTCAAAATATCTATACTCATCAGAATAAATAAATTCATAAAAATATATAAATAAATATAAATTTTTTTATGTGAAGCAGAAGAAATTGAAATATGCATTTTACTTTGGTGTAAATAATTATTAAAAATTACATCATAGATTGCACCATTCAAATATTTGATTAAGTCTTTATAAAATATATATATATATATATATATATATATATATATTTAGGCTTTATATTAGGAAAAATTATGAGAAAAAAAATCAAAAACGATTGCTTTTTTTGTGTAGTAGAAAGCATACTTTATTTATACTAATATTTGAAGTGATTGCAAAAACTAAATATTGTGGTAGTATTATTATACTCTAATTTTCCATTTCGATAAAAAAAAAAAAATTAAAAATTGTTTTTAAACTAAGATAGCAAATTTGTCGCTTGAAATGACTTAAAAATTAAGGAATTTGAATACCTAAGAACTTAAAATTGATTTAGAAAAGAAATAAAATAAAATTACATAACAATTCAAAATTCAATGGTTTTATGTTCAGCGCAAGGCAATTTTTACATTGAAAATATTTTTATTAAGCATCAAATCAATATTGAAAGAAATATTCTGTACTTAACAGTGTCTGCTTAGTTTTCGAATAGAAATCAAATGCAATTTTATTGAAAATTCTCTTTCAAATTAAAATAATTGTACGTGTTTAGTATGTGTAGTGATATAACCATCACATATACGAAACAAAAGTTTGTTTATTCTTTTTTTCATGTCATATAGAAACATTCCTGTTCTTAATTTCTGATTTTCAGTTCTTTATTTTCATGATGGTTAACTCTTCAGTTGTATCATCCAACTAACATCTTTTGGATATTTTTCTGAGCTTAAAGTTCAAAAGCCTACAATTTATAATTCTCCTCAGAACTTCTTTCCATCAAATTTTTCGATATGACCCAAGGGTGTTAAACCCCGAGATTTGATAAATGGAACGATATTTTCTCGTTTGTCTTGATAATCATGTTCATTATTGTTTCTGGTTCTCCATTCGAATTTCAGAAACGCTTAATGTACATATACTTAGAAAATTAACATATACAAAATTATCCTTTTAATTATCTTACACAAGTTTATTTATTCATTTAATTATTATTTTGATTTAGATTGGAAATTTTATGCACTGGAGAGATGAATCATAAATTTTTTCGAAATAATTATGAAAGAATCAAAATCAGAATTCACTCAGATAATATAATTTTTCTTTAAGTAAATCTTAGAGTCTCTTTAAATAAAACTTTTTAAGTAATAGAATATTACTTAATAATAATTCAGAATATTGAAATAAACAAAAAATCTAAGATCTAAATTTTTCTTTATTTGGAGAAATTTGTTATTTTTAATGCTATATCTCATTTTTTTAAAATAAAATATACATTTTTAACAATATAGTGTTTATGTGTGGCCTCTTATTGTTATACAATTAAAATTTTAAATGACTCAGTGATTGACGTTGTGAACAAAAACTAATTAAATAAAGGTGTTAATAAACTAAGACTTCTTATATCATATTTATTCATAAAGGGAAAATTCTGAACATTTTGTTACAATATTGTGTTCCATAAAGTATTCTAAGAATAACTGAAAAGTTTTCTGGAAGCATGCAAACTAAAATATTAATACAAACCATAAATAGATTTAGTCGCTTATGATGGCGTTTCCAGCAAACTATTTCAAAAACATAGTGTTTTTAAAAGAATATTTTAATAATAAATAAAAGTTTCTTTTTTAAAATTCGATGTATTGTTTGATTTTTCTTCGTTTAAAAAATAGTTATATTTTAATAAAAATTATTTCCTGATTTAGTTTTCTGATGTAAATAGTTAGTAAATGAAAGCATTTGAATTTCGTATGCAACTTCCGGATTGCCACGGGATTAACAAATTTATTTGATGACAATAAGACAGCTGTGTGTATCCAACTTAATGCTTTTTAAATATCTGAAACAGTCACTGTATGAAAACAGGTTGCGGATACATAAGACAGAATATAATTATTTATAACGAGAATATACACTTTTATGTATCATGTTTTTTTCTTTAAGTTACAGTGCATTTGCTACCTGACTGTGAAACAATTCGTGATGTTCGAAGATCCAGTCTGTTGCAAGAACTTACAGCTGTACACGAAAACTTTAACAGTTGTCAAAGAATACTTACCAAAAAGTATACATAAATGTTCAAATTAAATTTAACTTTCACTTTTACTTTGACCGTCATAAGTGAAAAGAAGATGATATATAATAGCTCTTTTTAAATAGTTTATATATATGTATCTCATTAATAGTAATTGATCATTCATAGAATTAGTAAATTCAGTACAATACTCATAAATAGCACAATTGTCAGATTTATCAGTTTTGTATGATTAAACAAAACTTCAACACTCCTATAAAATGAAAAAAATTATAGTCTCAAGAAAGAAAAGTATAATTTCATAATAAATTAAACTGTTAGGAAAGAAAACTGTCCAAAAGTTTATTCATTATGGGGAAATTAAACAATTTAAAAAAATAATTTCTCTATTAAGCTATTTTAAAACTGTAACTGAGACCGAGAGAAGTCTTTTACTTAATGATGGAAAATAATTTTCAGTTGCACGGTTAATACTCTTAAAAAATGGATTTGTTAAAATGAGACATAAATTTATAAGCAGTGTTTCATGGTCCTGAAAAAAAATTTTGTATAAAAAAATATGATATCCATATAAATTTTCAAGCATGTTAAAAAATTTATTAAATCATTATTTCTTTTCTTTATCAAAATTTAATTGATCTTAAAATAATTGAGAGAGAATTTATTTCAATAATAGGTAAAATAAAATATTTTCAATTCACTTAAAATTGAAAAATTATGCGAAGTAGGAATATGTAAAAAAGAGAAACGTTTATACATATTTATTTTTTTAAAGCTAAACTAAATGCTGATGTTAAAAATGCTGTAATCATTCATATAAAATTCTGCTGCAAAACTTTGAATAAGAAAGATAACATTAAATTCAACTTTAAAGCAACGTTTTTAAAAATCAGAATTTAATTTTATTTAATTTAATACTGTTAATGTGCTCAGTTACGTTTCTTCTAAAATTATTTCTAATGAATTGTGATAAACTGCAAAACAATGTAATTCTTCTTTCTTATTTTTAGATTTTTTGAAAAACAATCTTCCACCACTGTGTGATATACAATAATTGATATTTAATTAATTCTTCGAACAACGACCTTGTAAATATTGTTTAGTTCGCTAGTTTTTATCATGTGATATACTCCTCACTCCTCTTTCATGGAAGCGATCTTTACGTTATTCAAGCATCGTCGAATTTTGTGAATGGGCTGACGAGACAGAGAAACAGGTTGCTCTGTTACAATATCCAATCAGAAGGAAATCTCCCAGAGAGCCACAGAAACTGGGCGGGGGTGATATATTTGGCAAAGTTTCGCTTTTTTAAAGAATCTCTTAAGTTGCAAAAAAATATTTTCTTAGAGAACAAAGAAACTTAAAAAGTGTTCTCGAGTCTTTTAAACTTAATACGTTTTTGATTTTTATTCGACCTTATAAAAAGAAAAGTTACGCATGACAGAGTAATTTAAATCATGGGATAATGTGTTAAATCTATTTGTGAGTTATTTTGTATATGAAATAAAATACTTGGAAAAGCAGTGTTTTGTTAACTCCTTATATTTTATTGCCAAAATTTCTTAGAGAAAATATAATATATTTAGATATATTAATATTCATAGCGCTAAACAAAAACTATAAATTTATTCATTATGTAAACATATGAGATAAAAAATACATTTAATAAAAGAAAGTCATTAGAATTCTTAAAAAAACAAATTTTTTATCATAAAATTTTTGTTTTCGATGATATTAAGTCTCAATTTTAAAATAAACATGTTTTATAATTCACTAAAAATAAATTAAATATCTAACTTTCACTTTGATATTCATTTTTTCAATTTTATAGCTAATGAAGACTGAGTTAATGAATTTTAAATTTAGATGCATGATCAAATCAAATATCTAAGTTCGTAAAAATAAAGGAAAAATTCTTCTAGTAAAAAAATAAATAGATGAAAAAATAGATGAATGTTAATTATTGAAATTAGGAAAAAATTATTAGAAAATGTCCATGTATTTATTTTGAATAATGAATATAAAATAATG
The DNA here is from genome assembly GCA_026290005.1 of Latrodectus geometricus. Taxonomy (NCBI): domain Eukaryota; kingdom Metazoa; phylum Arthropoda; class Arachnida; order Araneae; family Theridiidae; genus Latrodectus; species Latrodectus geometricus. The sequence goes on along the minus strand of JAPDSC010012123.1, from coordinate 122,762 downwards.
TTGGCCAACGCGATTGTAACAGTTAAAGAATGAAAAAATAATAAACATTTTACAACCATTTGTACTAAAACATTTTATTCATGCATTATTTCTCTTTTTTATAGTTGAAATATTTAAGAGTTCTCGTACATCTTTCTTATGAAAAAAAAATCGAAAAAATTTCGATTACTGATACATGATACAAGTTATAGTAGTTGCTATGGCTTTAAAATCATTTTTTCAATGCTTATGAACGGCGAGGTACGAGATTTATTTTTATTTGTTTGGCGACATTAGTTTCTTTTCGGCGAAAGCAACCCTATTTCTGCTCCATCTGCCTAAAGCGATATGACTAAAAGATTTCTTTCAAACATGAGCAGTCGCTGAACGGGTCCTGCTCATTTCATCTGCGCTTATCATCAGCTGTACACGTGCGCTTCTATTGAAATTCTAAAAATACTTTTTATTTAATTTCACTCATATTAGTATTTTTTAATGTATAAATTTCACAATATTTCTTCCAATAAGTGTGCTTAATTTATTCTCTTCGCTTTTGAAGTTAATAAAATAAAAATGAGCTACTGAGTTTAGTGTTGTGGAACTGTCAAAAAGAAATTGGTTTTCACTATTTTCGACACTTTAAACAAGATGGATCTGTTTTGCTGCGAAACAGAAAATATCACAAGAGCTTATGTAGACCCAGTTCTTAATGAAGATTCTAGAGTTTTTGAAAATTTATTAGTGATTGAAGATCGATATGTATTATCTACAAATTATTTCAAAAATTTGCAAACTGATCTGAAACCATATATGAGAACTGTTGTTGCTGAATGGATGCAAGAGGTATGTACTTTAATTATTTGTTTCATGAAACTTCTTGGCAGCATTCTAGTTTTTCGGATATTTATGTATTTTGTCTTGGTTATACCTTATAATGGGGTACAAATTATCTACGAAAAAGTTGAATTATTCTACCTAGCGATAATCAAAATTATTTTTTAATCAAGCGAAACGTCGTTAAAGCTACATTTCTATAATCATCAAATTTTCTATACAAATATTTTTCTGAGAATTTATTTCAAAATGAATTATTTGTTAATAATATACCGCTGCTTTAAATTGTAACAATTTAATATTTCGTGTTCATGATAAATTTATTTTCATTCATATTAAATTTATTGTTCATGATTTTCTGATCATATTATATATATGGTCATACAATTCTTTCTTATGCATAGAATGTGTGTTCGAAAATTTATAGTGTTGAAAATCTTGTTTGTTTTAGAACTAAGTGTTCGAAAGATATTTAAATGATTTTGATATTGAAACGCACAATTTTTATATCGTTATTTTATGTTATAAAATGTATTAACTTCGAAATACTTTATAATCGTATATTGTTCCTTTTTTTTTATTGAATCTTTATTATAAATATTATTTAAATAATTCAAAATTTACATACGTTATTTTTAATACTTTTCCTATCTGGATGGCTTTAATTATTGTTGTTATAATATAAATAGTAAATATTTTTCCTTAAGCTATATAAAATAAATATTTCTATTTAAATGTTTACTGAAACGTATTAAAATAATAGACTGCTGTTACAACTGTACTCTTAGAACAAAATGTTCCTAAGATATCAAAATCTGTTTTCAGTCAAATGTTTTTATTGTTGAGTACATCAAAATATTTTGAATTTTATTGCTTAAATATTGTTTCTACATTATATATATTTGTTGTGAAATGAACAATGTTTATCAAAATAAAGTAATAATTTAAAATTTTTCATGTCACGGCACATATATGTAATTAAAATCGTTTGGTATAAAATATGAAATTTAATTGCATTATCTTGTTTACTTCATTTTTTGGGAAATTTTTGGCTTGATAATTTCTAATTATTACTTTTAGATACTATTTTTTTAAGCATTTGGTAAATTCGATGAAGCAATTTCTTTCGAAACATAAACAGATAAATTAGATGATATGTCATGACTTAATCATCTCTCTCGGTTGACTCGACTTTAATTTTAAGAACGAATGTTCCATCCCAAGTCTATTTTAATACTGCTTTGTAGTAAATATAAAATAATTCAATAATAAATTTGAAACTTATTTTTTGTAAATGCAAATATTATATTCATTAAAATACATATTAAATAATTTTAATTCTTTATTTCGAGTATTGTTTAATTGAAATAGTATCAATTTATTAAAATAGTTGATAGTTAAGCTTAATATTTTAATTGCTTTATTATGTTATATCAAGGATATCAAAGGGTTAATTTATTGGTGTTTTCATTATAATCATGAAATGAAAATAATTTCTAGTGTTTACTATTGTAAATCTTTTTCTTTCTTTTTTAAAGTTTGATAGTATAATATCAATTTCATAGGATACCAATTAGGTATCTTCCTATGTTTTATGTAAGATGGAATATATATTTAAGATTTTAACTACTTCAATTAAACAAATATGGAAATTAAATAAATTCTTTATCTAATGAAAGTATGGACTAATAGTATAGACTTAATGAAAGTATGGAAGCAAATTCTCAAAATTGAAAGTACAATTTTTATATTATTTATTTGTAATGTAAAATTAAAAAGTTTGTGTGCTTAATTAAGTTCGTTGTATCTGTTTTAATTAATGCTTATTTAATGTCCTCATAAATAATTCCGGTAAAGAGTATTTCGAAAATTAAATTATTGGCGTTTGTGTTCGTATGGTTTTCCTACAGAATTATAAAAATATGCATTATTTACTGATTGCTTTGCTTTTTACAAATTTCATAAATGTTTTAGAAAAGTGGAATTTTTTCTCCAGACTTAAAAAAATATCGTGGTGGAAAGGAATTCAAAATCTTTAAACAAGTAATCTTTCATGCGCGTCAAGAAACTATTTACAATGGTAATTCGTAATTCAACTGTGGCAACTTCATTCATACATACTTTTATAAAGTATTCTAACCTCAAAAAATCTTGAAGACAAGTAGCAGAAGATATTTATGGTCACATTTCTATTGTGTAGATATGGAACCTTTTTATAACTACTTAGTATAAAATTTCGATTTATGGTATTTTTCACACGCTGCACAGGTCAACCTTTGACAATGAATTCAAAAATGTTCTCAAATATGATCGTCTCTTCTCAGCTTGTTTTCTGTAATAGAATAAATGACATGGTTAAGAACACGGGCAGTGTGCCAGCCCACTTAACCGTGACTGCGACTTCTGTCGGCCGTTGGATGGAAGGGTGAATCTTCGCAGAACGAAGCAATTTCAAACAGTTTTCTCATAATTTTTACTTTCCGTCGTTTTTGTTATGCTAGTAAATTGTTGTTCTCACGGCACTTTTGTAAATATTCATTTTTGATGGAATTGAAGCTTCCGTCTTTTGTCTCTGACACGCTTCGAGAATGTTCTTTAGCAGGAGACAATTCTTAAATTTATTCCAAAACGAAATAATGGACGAAATTGAAATTGTTCGTATTCGTAATATGAAATCATATCTGCTCAATTGATTACTTTTACTTTTTCCGGCAAATATATCACTAAAAATACACCTGCTTTCACATTAAATTATCATCCACTTGTTATTTAAGTCAAGAGGCAGATGATGTGCATGTTATTGACATTTACTTTTGAAAAATAATGATGTTTTTAAAATCTTATTATTAGCAGCTGGTTTTAAAAATTAGCTGAGCAGGTGTGTGATTTTGTAATTTTTTTTTTATTAAATTTGTTTCTTTTAAGTAAATTTATTTTAATGTGTTCTTTTATGAACAAATAGTATTTATAAATTTCTAAACACATAACATTTTGTAAGTTGAAGTACTTGTTTACTTTTCATTTTTTACTTTTTCTTGCATTCTTACGAATGATTGAATTATTATTTTTAGTCGAAATATTCTTTGAATGAAATTTTATTCATCAATGTAATTTTTCTTATAATAAAGATAGGAAAGATTCGTCTAAGAATTATTGAGTAATAATCATTAAATGCTGAAGTAGCTTTTTATTTTAATAAATAATTCTTTTAAATTTTTTTAAAGTTTTTCTTTTATAAGTCCTTCATCTGATAAAATTTGCTTATGTAAGCAATTCTAATTGCCATTGTATGGGATCCAAAATCAGCAATTGTTTTAAATTCCAAATGTAATTCCTTCTGTTGTAATTCCTTTTGTTGCTTTTTTTAAATGACTAATAATGAAATATTATTCGAAAATCTAGACCATTACTAGTTCTTATAGTACGTTAGCTTAATGTGAATGAGTTAAATAATAGGACGATTAATATTTCTAAAATGGTTTTCGAGATCATAACTGCATCCGTATACTCTTGAGTCATATAATCGAACTAAGTTGCATATTCCCTGTGATAGGATGGGCGACATAATTGACGTGTTTCCCTTCTGAGAAGTCATATCTTTCTGATAACTTTTCGTAGTCGAGTTGGCAGTAGGTTCTTTCCCTAACGAGGGCATGGGTGAATGGGGCCAGGAAATTGGTAATTATCTCCTTTCCTCCGTCAAGATAGGGAGTGATATAGTAGCCAGTTTCTTGTAATTTCACTCTCCCATCCCATTTCCATCATCTGCTTGTTGAAACGACCTAAAGACATTCCTAGCTGCCATTTTTCCTTTCCTAGAATCGAAAAGTCCTGAATTATTCCAGAAGTTTCATCATCTTTATTCTGGCCTTAAAATATCATGTCTATGAATTCATTAGTGGAAATATTGGCAAAATTCAAGCAAATAATGTTTCTTAACTCATTTCAGTAAACCCGTTCTTTTAAAACAAATTTCTCATATGTTTTTATAAAGTATAAATTAAATTATATTGATTTTTTTTAAATTTTATTGGCTTAAAGTTCCCGAAGCCCTACTTCATGAATATTACTTACTTTAACATATAGTCATGTATATAATTAAATATGTGGGAAAAGTTTGTGACATGATTTGAAGTATATACACATTTTCTCATTTAAAAAGTATTAAGATAAAAAAAAGTTTATGTAGTTGAATTAAAATATGTATGGTTGTTTTGGGTAAATCCTGTTAAACAGTCTTCCAGACTCACGTTGAAAAAATTGGGCGGTAATAAAAGTAAAATTAGTTACACCACCTTGAAATTCAATGGAAATTCTTGATTTAATTACATCATAAATAAAATGTTATTAGTGAATCCGATAGAAGAGTGTTATTGTAGTTGTCTCACTAACGATTGCGAACACCGACCGGATCTTATCACCACACTAAATAGGGGGCTGATGGTTATCCGAAACTAGCTATTACAGCCGTGGAGTTTTCTTGCTATAAGACAAATCGCTGATTTGTGCAAATATATCTCCAAAGTGATTAATTTATCATCAACTTTTGAAGTATAATGTTTATAATGGTTTGCGAAAAAAATTAAACATGAAATTATTTCACTTTGCTTTTAGTTTTTTCGTTTCTTCGTTGAAGTAGAATTTGGAGAGGGTAAGTTTTTTGGGGAGCACAAATGATAGGTAATGGAATTTTATTATCGATGTTAACTAATGATACTTTAATCCGGTAAATTTTAATTTGTTTGGAGCCGCTACTTTTTTTGATATTTAAAAATTACGTGCGAATTAAATTAATGTGAATCTTGTAATCATTTTCTTGGAGTTTATATTCATTCTTAAGTTAGTTTCTCATTTCCACTAAGTCATAATCTTGGTTAAATAACAATCATCATAGTAATGTTTTTGAATTAAAAATGAATAATACTAACTTTAACAAAAAGTTAATTATTGTATACTACAAAAATATCTTGATTTAGGAACTGAAAAGAAAGTGTTGTAATATTTATAGAATAGATTTTTTCTATCCACCTCTTCTTAAATTTCGCCATCCCGATTTTTCAATGAACTTAATGAAATGGAATTTTTATGTTTATTTTGCTGTGCATTTACTATTCCTTTTTTTCTTATAGGTTTGTGAAGAAGAAAGATGCCAAGATGAAGTATTTCCACTCGCTGTTAACTGTTTAGATAGGTTCCTTTTATTGGTTAGGGTAGACAAAAGTCAATTGCAACTATTGGGTGCTGTGTGTTTATTCCTGGCTTCCAAATTGCGTCAAAGCAGGCCTTTGACCGCTGAAAGACTCTGTTTATATACAGATAACTCTATAACAGTCACACAACTAATAGTAAGTTGAATGTATTTCTGTAATTTAATCATGAGATTTTTATCCCTTTGCCATTTTTTGCGCTCCAGACCCTACGTCGAATATCTTCTGTCTTTTGGAATTTTGTAATTCATTTTAAGAGTCACTTTCCAGCAGCAACATTTTTCTTTTATTTCTACAAGTCAAAAAGCGAATTAATAATGTTCATTATGAAAAGTATATTTTAATTTATTTACACATTACTTCTTAAACTTCTGAATAGTGAAAAAAAAGTGTAATTGTTTTGGTAAAATGTAGTGTATATCAGTGAATAATTTTCATTAATTTTAATTTGGAATAACATACATAATCAAACTCTTTGTTAGTCAATGAAATGAAAACAGAAATTATAACTAATTTAAATTTAATTAGTATTCAGATAAATAAATAGAACATTTTAAGATGCATATCTGACTAATTGCTGTTTTGTATCATTATTGTTAAACTATGATCATATACATGGAAAAAAAGAACACTTGTTAGCTTATGAGTGTTTAAGGAATTTTTTATTTTCCTTATTTTTATGCATTCAGTTCATTTTGATAAGATTCAATAAAATATTCAAATTTTTGTTCATTATAATTAACTTTTTTTTTTATTGAAATAAGATGCCAATTTATTTCATAAAAAAAAATTTACGTACATAGTGGGAAAGCAAGTGAATATTGGTGCTATCGAATAACGAAGAACTTTTTTAGAGAAACTTTTTCGCTTAAAAAAGATACGAATATTACTGGAAATTTATAATAATTATGAATTATAATTTTTGTTTTAAATTTTAATTATTGAATGAAATTGAATGTGCCGCACTTTATAAATGTCATCTAAAAGTCTTCCGATAAAATCATCGAAAGTTTATTCCTCAAAATGATTTTCAATCTAGGCTGTCAAATTAATTTGCATTAAATTAAATGTTGTATTTAAATGAAAAAATTCTGTACATTATTTAAACTGATTGTTTTCTAATTAGTTTCATCATCAATTTAAAACCTTGGATTCACAATTTTTCTTCAATGAATTGATTACTTCAGACAGATTCTGCCAATTTGTTTCATTCGTTCTTTATAATTTCATAAATTAAATCTGAGTTTCTTTTTCGAACCTGCTTAGGTGTTCTGGAACGCTTTTAAAAATGTTACCAAAGGGAACCTTCTCAATTCTTACTCAATTCTTAATTTATTACCGTTTATGCTTTTACAAAACGGTTTGATTCTTCATTGCTAGGTCAGCTTTGTTGTGACAATGGATTAACCATTTTCTTTTTTTCTCTTAATTTTGTTGTAGGAAATTGTTTGCGACCTTGATCATTGCGTACATAGTGGGACTTCAACCTTTTCTGAGAGAATCAAATACTCTTTCTCTCAGTTTTTTTCGCTCTCGTCGATGTACGTCTTAACTTTGAGTGAATTGCGTCATAATCCAGTTTCTGTCATGGAATGTATAAATTCAAAATGGCGTTTTGTGCCGAAACAAAGGAGGATACAACCTTTTCGCTAATTGGTTTTGATGGGCATTAGCGAAAAATGAAGACAGTGGAAGTGATCAGGCAGGTAAAAAAAAAAGAGAAAAACATTTCTCCCAGTTTTGTTTTTTTATTACTTTTCTTTCTCAAGAAGTCGAAATATGCATAAGAGTTTCTTTTTATTCTACATGGGATGAGCTTCTTGGATCAGTATTTCACAATAGTCTTGAATTCATCTCATCCACCACCAACCAAATCATGTTGGGATGCTTCGAACATAAAATAAAATTATTGCTCTGAAACTTGAACATTTGATCCCAGTGCATTTATAAATATTTTCATGGCATTGCATTTGCTTTCACAAGAAGGGAAAGCTTGAGAAAGGTGTTACTCAAAATCTAGGGGAAATGAAAATTTTCTTGATGAGGGATTTCCTGTGGGAAAAAAACGACTCGCTCTGCTGCTTCGGTGGTCCTGTTCGGTCATTACGTCATGCGAGATCTGTCGTAGATTTTTACTCGGCTGTTGAGGGGATGAGTACAAAATGTTGTTCAAGCATTACTTTTTCTACTAATACATTTTGCATTAAGTAATGGTACAAATTCCTCAACTTCCGCAAGAATTTTTTTTATTGCTAAGTTGTTATTTTCTATTCTTATTGTCATTTTCTAAATTTTGGAACATTTAATTCCGTTGGAATATTATTGGTCGTAGTATATTTGTATTTCTGACTAGATAATAAGTGCTCGAATTTTAGAAGAGAATTTTCACTCGGAAGTGTGCCTGAGTTTAAGATTTACATGCGTCGAATCAAAATGAGTTAGTTAAATCTAGGTATAGAAACAGTGAAATATCTCCTAAGATTAAAAATTGATAGATGTAAGAAATAAAATATGCAGCTTTCTTGAATGTCTAAAATTGTAATAGTCATATATCGTGATTGTTTATAAATGGCAGACATGTTTTATCGAAGTACATGTATATAAGATTCTACTTGAATGTCAAAATTATTAACCCATGTTTACATATTTTTGAGATTATATCTATCTATATATATATATATTTAATTCTGAAATGCAGAATAAAATATTCTATTTTCAGTTCTGTGATAATAATAATAATAATAATAATAAAAACTTTGAATGAAACTTTTTTAGTCTAATTCATATTTGCATTCTATTCAATGTGCCGATTTCCTTATTTTAAAAAATATTTAAATATAAACATTTATATTAATAAAATAAAATTGAATGATCGAGAGAAGTTGAATAATAATAAGTAATTTTCTTATTAGTTTTTGTCATTAAGGTCATATTCATTTAAATATTCTTATTCAGTAAGGGGAAAAAAATCTGTTTTTATCTTACACGGTTCTTTCGATACCCCTTTTTTCATGAAGGTCAAACAAAATAAATACACCAATACTATCAACTTTATTATTTATTTTCTTAAAGTAATGCGGTGAGAATTCAAAAAGTGCATATAACTTTTGTGGAAAGGAGAATTCGAAAAGAAAATGCTACTTTTTAACACTCAAAATACCAAGGAAAAAAACTGCATGTTTTATCGCTCAGTCTAATCTTACCGTTCTGCGACACTCCGAAATGATGGCATTCTTGAAGTTGTTTACGTTCTGTATCTTCGGTTGTTTGTAATAAATACAGGTGTTTGTTTCACAGATATGTACACGGCTTGTTTGAAGCAGCCCCTCTCCCTCCCAGGACGATTCCTGATGAAAGTTTTTTTCTTCACTATCCCCTCTACCCCCGGATTTAGAAATTCCATCTGAAGATGGTGACGTGAGTTCCCCTAACTCGCAAATGCCATTCTTTATTCTTGCTTCTTTCTTTTAATTTAATAGATGTGTTATCTAATGATCTTCTATTCGTGTTGCTTAAAATACTATTTGCGAACAAGTTTTGTCGTATTAAATGTATTTCGTCGTGAATCGTGAAAAATAAAAATATTTTTTTTATTACACCTGCTTTGAAAGATAAACATTTATTTTAAATTTCAAATTATTTTTTTTTTATTTTTTCTTAAGCTTAAAAATGATTTAATGGTTAGGAATCCACTGAATAGGTGGTAACAATTAAAGTGATATATAATTTTTATGATAAGTACAGAGAGTGATGATGTATCGCTTATTACCCAGTCCTTAGACATTCACAACTATTTTAATTAATAAAGTAACATAATTAATTATGTAATATAAATAGTTTTTTACTAGACGTCTATTTGAATAATTTTCAATCTTTTCAAACAGACTTTTCCCTTCACGTATATAACTATTTAAAAATTTAATTTTACTTAAAATTTTATCTCAAATAGAATATTTGGAAAGGAACACTGCAAAAATAAATTTTTCAAAGTATTCTATTTAATTTTATATATGTTGTCATTGTTCTAAATTTTCTTCTGCGAAAAATTTTATCGATTTCCAAAATAAATTTCGAATATTTATTATAGCTTGAGAACTTACAAACTTATATAGATATTTCTTAAAATTTCAATTATTCGTCATTTTATTGTTTCACAATCACTCTTGGAAAAATATATAAACGCCGTACTTAATAATTAGTGGATTTGGGGAGCTGCATTTTATCTTTGAGAACCGATAATCATGTTTCAAAGCAAACAATAAATATGCAACGAAGGATTTATGAACCTTAGAACGAAAGGAAATGATGGACATGATTCAATTTCAATAATCGACGATAAAATTTTGTACTTGGTGGAACTCTCTAGATTGAATCGTCTCAACACTTAAGTTGATGGGATTATCATCGGAACAGTAGCCATTCTTAAAAAGTACATAATCATTCATTAGCCGGCTGCAAAATGGGAGGGAGTCAGCAATTTCGGATCAAGTACCTCCTTAATCAGCCGAAGAAAAGAAGCCAGAGAATCGGAAATCCAAAGCTTTCTCACAATGATAACCATTGGGCAAAACAAATTAATATTTCCGTCAACTTTCTTCTCTATCGGCCGCCTGTGTGGCGAAAACCAAACGCGGTTTTTTAATATCTTATCGATGTATAAATTGTTTGGAATCGCGCCGATTCAGCTCAATCATTGACGTAATGAATGCCTTATGGGTAGTACGATTTTCAGAGCCTGCAATCTGCGACAGGAATTTCGAAGTATAATTTTAATCGCAACTAATTAATCTAATAAATAAAAAAAATATTCCTAAAAGATTAAACATCAAAAATTATTTTGAAATGAATTATTACTGCCCCAAACAAGTAAATGTTTCATTAATATGAATTAACTGTCATTTTGCTATAGGATAAAATTCAAAAGTGTTCTGCTTAAATTCTTTGCTCGGGTTAAATATGGTAAGAGCAGATTTTGATATATTTTTATGAACTGCATATTTGTGTGAATTTTAAGTCTTCATATTGTCTCTTTTTAATCATGTACTAAGTTTAGGTGTAATATACCGTGGAATGTCCATAACTTAAGTTTCTTTGTCTTGAATTCATTCAATTATAATATTTAGAAATTCATGTATTCATATTTATACGCATTTAATTACATTTGACTGCGCTTTTCACTTCATTTTCCATTTATCATGTGATAGATTTCACTTAGTGATATATTATCTCCACATCCCGCTATTACCTGTGCCAAAAATTTCTTCTTTTGTAGATAATAGTATAAACATTTTTATAAGTCAATCTTTGAAAATATATAATTCTCCAGTTTTCCTTATGAAATATACATAATTGTATTAAATTTCTTTTTTAATATAATTTTTAAATTTTGATTTGTATCTGATTTTTCATCAGTTGCATTAATTTTACTTTATTCAATAATTTTTCATATACACCTTTTAAGTATACTCACGAATACGGGAGTTCCTCATTGATCTATTACACATCTAAAGACCGCAAAGCAATGCTATGTAATTTTTAGTCATCATTTCAAGCAGTTCAACACCAAGTCTGACATTCTTATTTTTATTTTTCATACCACACTAAATGGAAGACCATATATTAAGCTGCAAATGATTATATTCTATCAATGATACAATATTTTGCGGGTTTCAACTCTACTCTAAACTCCCGAAAAATTTGTATTGAAATTCAATAGAAAAGGATTGGAATTCGATTAATAGTTGCATTTTTAATTAAAGCTCAACTACCAATCAATTTGCGATTTAAATATGGAGACAATATTTTTTAAAATTTCAATTCAAATTGTTTGCCATATACTTCTGGTACTATCTTGATAAAGAACTAACCGTATGCATTAACTGTTGATTGGCATAATTTGTCACTTAATGGCATTTAGTTAAACCTATTAAAAAGTATCTTTGTTTGTGTGTGTGAGAGAGAGTTTTAAACATAAAATTATCACCTAGATTAAAAAAAATAGAAATTTTAATCTATTTTGCTGATCTAAAAGCAAGAGAAGTACTCTTAAGTTAAAAATGTCTGCACAAACTCAACTGATTTTAATGGTGTTGCTGAATTGAATGACTTTGGCCCTGAGAAGGAACATTATCCCCGTGTATGTTTTCTCGAAAAAAAGGGCGAATTGTCTTGGAGGAAAAAAAATGAAATATTTTCGTCCACATAAGTGATGGCTTGTACTTGAGCCAGCAGAATTGTTCAAAAAACTGATAGCAGTTGCGAATAAAACCCGAAAAAAAAGTTGTGACTTTTATATTCAAATGTCAAGGCTCTGTTATTTTACGTCATAACTCTCATATTATGTTGAAGTTTTCAATTATCGGTGGGTGGTCTTTTATCCTCGACTACATTACAAATTCCTATATATATATTTTGATTATTTCGACAATTTATAGTAAAATGTAGCTTGCATTAATCCTTGTAACCGGCCTCAAAGTCATGCCAAGGATATTCGATTGACAAACAAACAAAACTCAACAGGTGCTTCGGTAAGGGAAAAATGCGTGACACCCGGCAGAATATAAAAAAGAGATCATGGAAGAGTGAATTTAGTAAAAAAAAATATTTTAAAATCTCCCCTTATATTTGAAGAACATGATGTCTGATCTGAGCTTACGGAAACTCCTTCAACTACTAGGAAAAAATGATATGAAAAAATCCTGCTCTTTTGGACCAAGCGTTTTTCCCATAGGAAGCGACTAAATTGAGCTAAAAATGTTTGAGATTTTTTTTTTTCTTCCCAGTCTCCCTGGGGAACCCGCATCTCCCCGTCTTCAATACCGAGAAGGGTGACCACCATGTTCTCCCAGACAGAGATCGGTTTTCTTTCTTTCGTGAAGCTGTCGGTTCTCTGAATGGGTGCTACTGTAACAAAAACGAACGAATGAAAAAAACGGAAAGAAGAAAACATCTTTAACTTTTTATTTTATTGTAGTAAATGAAGAGAAAGAACTTAATCTTAATTGAGTTTATTCATAAGTTTGAGACGAGATTTTTCTGTTTCAAACTTTTATTGCATTTCATTCAAATATACTGTCAAAATGAAAGACACTTCAGATAATGATTTTGCATTAAATAAAAATATATAAATGAAAATAAAACTTATTGTGACTTATTGGATAAAAACACATGTTTCTAGTTTAATTATGATATTTCATTTATTTATCATGCAATTTTTTTATGAATGTAGAAGAAATATTTAAAATAACGTTAACACACACAATTGTTTCTATAGTTTAGCTTTTATCCAGGTGCAGAATTTTAAAGATGTTTGACGTTGTAAAAAAATTCTTTTTCATTTTTTTGTTTCCTTTCTCAAATTACTTTGCAAAAAAAAATGAAAACATTGAGAAAAATTGTACAGGTATTTTTTGATTAAATAGCTTCAAATATATATATATTTTTCTTAATTTCAATAATATATAGAAATTTTTAAGCATTAACTGTGGTTATACTTTTCTCACAAACGAGAGTCTCATTGTTTGATTATCTCATTTAATTTTTTTTTTAACTTAACAGAATCCAGTGAAGTATTAACCTTTTAGTGCTATTTACGGTAATCAGATTTTACAATCTTTCCCAAATCACTAGTGCTGTTGCTCTACAATTCACCCTCATCGGAACGCTCTTTTGGGAATACCTTGCCAACAAGTGAACTTACTATCCCCTACATTTTCACCCCCTGATTTCTGGGAGTTGTTCCCTCACTATTCCTTCCAGGGATTTACTTTTACCCATTCTTATTTATTTATTTCTTTTGGAAATATGCACTGCTCGTAGTTTCTCACAGGTAACTTGCAACAAGCAAGTCTTAGGGTTTCGAATTTCTCTATTACCTGTCACAACTTTTTTTTATCCGTCAAACCAGTTAGGAATTGGTTTTCGGGGGAGAGTAGAGAAAATTTTTGGGCATAGTGAATTTTTGCTTGGAATGTTAACCCAATCTATTGTGTCTGAAAACCAGCTTCTTAAACTTGAGGAATTTTCCCTTTGTTCTGGAAAAGGGCTGCGAAGTCTGTTTTTGTTGTCCTAGTTTAAAACATAATTTATACTTAAAAATCCGTAAATTATGTTTTAAACGATATGGATGATGTCAAACTAGTCTATTTAGGATACTAGTACTAGCGAATTCGACACTTTTATACTTAATTAATTCGACATTATTTAGTTTTAACAATACTCCCATGGCTTTATTTAATTTATTATATTAAGTTGGGGAAAAAGAAATCCATTATTTTTACGTGAACTTTATGTAACTTCTTTTGGATTCACTTTGTAAAAAGGTTTAAAACAGTTTTCATGTAGATTTTTAGGTCTTGCACGTTACTACTACTGACTTGCGGTCAACTTCGACCATTTTTGATATTTTACAGACATTTTCGACGATGCTGTATCCACATGCGAGGTTCATCTCTAACATCAAAAATACCCAAACGGAATCGACGAAACCAAAATTGTGCGTAACTAGTTGTTACAGTCATATATAGGACGATAAACACCATTCACAATTTTAGCCACCTGGTTAGCATTTTCGTCATTATAAAAGAAAAACTAAAATGTATCGAATTTTCTGTTGTTTTCCATTTTTAAAACCTTGTACTCGTAACTGAATTAATCAAACAAAAAACCGCAAGAGGATATTTTAGTGTCAAATGTCACCTTTCCAACGAGCATAAATCTGAAATTGTTTGATATATACCTGACGAGATATCAATCACTACATTCGTCTACCGAAAAAATAATGGATTACTTTTTCCCCAAACTAATATATGAATATATATGTGTGTATAAATCAAAATTTGAATACATTTTTCATCTCAATTTTTCTTTATTTGCTCTCTTCCTTTTCCTTTTTTTATTAAATTTATCTAATGAAATTATTTCTTTGGATATGCCTCTAATTTAAATTAAAGGCAGTCAATAGTTCATAGTAAATAAATATGTCAAAATCAAAATAACGCATTCGAATCCAGGTGCCTTAGCAATCCAAAATGGCGAATTACTTTTTTAATCATATAACTTTTTTTAGTTGCTTGTTTATTTTTCCTATTTCCATGTTTAAGGAAAAATTAGGAGGTTCTTCAAGCGTATAAATTTCTGAGTAAGCGTATCTCTTTTTGTGTTGATATTATTAAATAAGTTTGGTAGCTTGTCGCGAAATGAATCTATTTTGCAAATGACGGTTTAACTTGTGTGAAAAACGATTATTTGTCTTTCTTGCAGAATTGGGAACTACTGGTACTAAATACCCTCAAATGGGACTTGTCCGCAATCACACCTTTCGATTTCGTCGGCCACATCTTGAGGAGACTACGGGTCGTCCAGGGCGAAGATCTTGTTAAAAGGCACGCCAACACGTTCATCGGCCTTTGCACAACCGGTGAGTAATAGTTTCTTATTCTTTAATTGCGCCGTTTGTGCGGAGTGGTAATTCTAATTTTCTGAGGACATTAGTTCTTCCGATTCGAGCTTAATATGAGGCGAGGCCGGGATCCTACTGCAGTTGATATAGACATAATATTCATGGGCGATAAATGTACATAAAAAATTTTCCATGTAAAATAAGGCAGAAATCATATACTCAAAAAGCAAAAGATTTATATTTAGAGTTTTCTCATTTTCCCATTAATATTATTATTTTAATTCACTCTTTATTTTATTTATTTAACTTTTATATCATTCATAGATATGAATGAGTTGTCCTTTTAGGATTCTGTAAAATTAATTTGATTCCAACTAATAGAAGGGAACCATAATTCTTGTGAAAAACTTGTTCTTCAAATCATATCTAAATGATGGTGATTAATTATCTACTTGATGTATGTTGAAAGAATAATCACCATATATCCTTTAAGGAGATAGAATATACGCCTTAAAAAAAGTTATTTTCGGAGAAGAGGAAAGGAGAAGAGGAAAAATTGTGCTTTGATTATTAATAAAATTCGTCTTAAAAATTTATTTATATACTTATGTAACACTTTATTGTCAGTAATTTCAAATTTTATTCATTTTTAGAAATCTCATCTAGGAAAAATTATTAATAGTACTTTTATATTTATAAGCATTTATGTTTTACCAATTAGTGAACATTTACAAAAAGTATTTTATGAAGCTAGCCCAAAATAAATTGCTTTAATCATATTTTGTGATTTATAAGATATTAGTTTTCTTAAGTTAAGCATGAATTTCCTGCAGTTTTATTTTTCCTAAAACTATTTGCAATATTTATTTCAAATTGTTTTAGCGAATCCCTATTCTAAATTCTACCCGATTTACATTCCTCTGTTAATTTTATTGTTTGTTCGCAGTTAATATATGCACTTCTCGGTTCGTAATGGTCTCTGTCAAGCCAAAGGAGATTCAGCTTCCATTAGTAGGGATAATATCAGCTGTGGCGCTTCGCTAATAGTGGCAGGCATCTCCAAACAAATACCGTAATCATGTAAACGGTCCCTTAAAGTTGTCGGCATCCATTGATTTTGCGAAGTCAGCTTCTCTGAGCGGTGGTAGAAAATAACTAGACAGTGCATAACCACCGACCTAGTCTGGCACTCCAAATTACTAACGTCCTTACATCCGGCTATGGATGAGGAAAGACCTTCCGACCCCCTCTTCAAACCCCCATTCATCTGCGTCTCATTTATTTCTTTGCTATTTTTATTATCATCTTATGAAGAGTAAGTTAAGGAAAGAGATTTTTTTACTGGCTGCCCTCCCTCTGTGTTTCTCACGATCTTCAAGATCACATTCCTCGCGCCAGAGTAGAGGCGTGGTTTTTGAGAAATTTTTAAGGAATCACAACTCCACCTTTGTCACGAGTGGTTTCCCTGATTGGCTCGACTTATTTTTTCGATGGGTGTGGTTTCGATAGCTATGTATAATGCGTCCATTTCAGGGACGCATGTATGAATGCCGCTGTTTTTCGCAAATCTCTTCTAATTACGATTCTAGCGGTGCTTTAGAAACCTCCCTTTCTATTCTACTTACAGGAATATTGATGTTGTGCGAGCGAAGACGTTGATTCGTGCATGGCACTTGTTGAAATTGTGTTCCATGAGGCGTAAAGTGGAATATGATTTCATTTAAATCTGTCACCTTCTTCATATGGAAATTTTGTGGTTGGTCATATTTGCATATTTGTTTAGAATAACATTATTTGGATATTTAAGAATAATGGTTGGGATGCTTTTTGCTCAAATTGTATTATTGATTTAATTAAACCATTAATTTTATAACTTAAATTCTTTTTCTCAATACAATTATGAAAGAAATTTTATAACTGTTGAAATCTTACCTTGTCTAAATCAGTGATGTGCTAAGTGAAATAAAGGATTTTTGAGCAAACAATTCTAAACGTATAAAGAACTCAAATTAGACTCAGTATTGTTTTACTACGTATGAGTGTTTATAAAAGAAAATGAGTTTAATAATCACATTATTTATATTGATAGCCTAATTTATTCTATATCAGTATAAAATTTCAAATTAGGTCATCATGGCAATGATATTAATATTGCTTACTTTTTCTGGGTACTCACTGGACCGTAATTTTATTCCTTACCCTTTGCAAGATTCGTATCTTAACCGTATACACCCCAGAGTATAAATCTGCTGAAGGAAATAGATAGCTACACGATCCACTTATCAGGCTCCGTGAATGTTATCTCCTAAGTTTTAAACTGGCAGGCAAGGTGGGCTGTCTTCAGGAGGGCAATAACTCCTGCAGATCATCCGTTAATCGAATAGCGAGCAGATTTTTAAATACCAGTTTTACGTTTGCCTCGTCGAGAAAGAAAAACAATGAAGTATGCCGCTACATTTTGGGGAGCATTCCTTTATCTGCTCACAGACTCTTCTGCTCTAGTGGCAGTGACATCTTTCTGACAGATAAGACAGAGTCATTTCTTTCTTTGGGGTCCTTACACAGAACACAACTTGCCGGAAAGATTGAAAAATTTCTTTCGTTAGACGGTATAGATTGATTAACATTATTGATTTGGAATCCAAATGCATTTATCAGTGGTATATAGGAAGCATATTTTACTCAAACAACGTTATTTTAACTTTATTTGCTACCTTAAAATGTGGCTTAATAATGAAGGATAGAATTTTATTCATCAGCTATAGGGCTTTTAAGAAGCTAAAAATTATTCCTTTAGTAATAATTTTTATATTTTTTTTAAAAAAAAGTAGGCTCTAAAATTATTATAAAAATATTAATATCTCATTGATAATGATAAAAATGTTATTTTATTATTGTTCCGTCTTTGTTAAAAACAATATCATTACCTTAAATAATTTTCCGCCTCTCTAATATGTGCTTTTTGCGATGTCTTTTAAATAAGTTTTTTATATTTGGGGAACAACTCCGAGAATCGTTTACACGATTCAGCTATTATCGTTGAAAGAATTTTGCTTTAAAAATTGTCTTTTTTGTGGAGAATCTATATCATTGACTGTTTTTGGTAGGAAAATCTTGCAAGAATTTTTTAAAATTTGTCTTAAACCCTCTGCA
>JAPDSC010012123.1:3843-104179 GCA_026290005.1 Latrodectus geometricus | reverse complement strand
GGAAAATCTTGCAAGAATTTTTTAAAATTTGTCTTAAACCCTCTGCATCCAAACAAACATAAATACTGAAAAGAACAGTGACCCAAGAGATAACATCTGCTTACAATGTAACAAGTGAATCTTGTTTGCATAACAGACGTCTGTTTTTTTTTATTTTTTATTATTATCTCTTCATTTTAATACTTTGTTACCAGTGGTATTTTTGTATTCCTGAAGACTTATTAAGACATTTTCTCTAACATCTTGGCATTGTAGAAAACTGCGTCAAAAATTATAACGTTTTTTTTAGAGAAAGTACTTATTCAATTTTATGAAATGTAATGTTTTCCAGCATATTATTTCTCGTAATACTCATTAAAATAAGGTATTTTATACTTATGCAATCTATTTTTACGTATGCATAGTTATTTTTTACTCATTTATTTCTATAACATTTGCGTTATTTACTTAATGAAATTTCATTCATGTGTTTAACTCAAGTAAAATTTAATTCCACAAATCATATGTATATTTTCAAAATATACTAGTGAAATATCTGTGTTTCAAATGAAACAGATGTCATTTGCTTTTTATTTTCTACGTTTTTTTTTTCATCTTTTGTGACAAATGGTTTTTTCATTTGTCTTTAAAAGACATGAATATATATTAATTGTTTTAGTAAAGCATTTGTTTGAAGTGCTTGTAGATCATAAATAGTTTACTAACATCGGGCAATATAATTTAACTCGTTGGCTCAATTTTGATATTATGTCAGAATATTTCACGAAAGGGGGAATGAAGAAAGCACTTGCTGTATGCGCAGTTCAATGCACCGTTTCTCTCCCCCTCTACTGGATAGCCTCCGACTGTCTGGCTCCCTAGTCCCGCCCACGCACTGTTCTTCTACACACATCTCAACTCACACTTCCTTAATTTAGTCTTCCCTTTCTTTAATCGGGACGAATTGTTCATACAATAAAACCTTCGCCGGAGAATTAATATAGGTAAATATGAATTCGTTCAGAAGTCAGTGTCCTGTAGAAGTATTAGAGCTCTGTCTTGTTGGTTGGCGGAAGTTATCCACTTCCGCATAATGACGAGTCAACATTCTAGTTTTACCAATATACTTAACAGACTATGTTAATGAATCAATCTTTTATGTGTAAGTTTTATCATAATACTGATAGAGGAAACCGAAATGTCTTTTATATGTCTTATATCATTATGATGATTACACCTTCCCATTCAGGTTACGAAACCTACATTTTTCGAGTTGCAGTACTATTTTTTACTTTGTTCGTTTAAATTATATGTTACCAGTTCAGACATGCCATATGCAAATCTCTTATTTTCAAAATAAGTCGGTCCATTTACATTATTTTTTTTCTATGTGATTTTAATGCTTAATTAATTTTAATTAAAAATCTAGTGGTACATTATGCAACTGTTTTACTGTAAGTGATAGCGTTAAGTGGTAATAGCTAATGGATGCTCTGATATCAGCTGCCTTTCTTCTTTACTGCAATTAGGGTCAAGGATTTACGTATATGTGCTTATTCTTATTCTCCTCTTCTCCCTTTGATTTCGAAAAAAAAAATTATATTTATTCACGAAATGCTCGATTAATGTCGTACTTTATTCAAGTATAATGTTTAATTGCTATAAGATAGGAAAAATAGTAAAAATATCAAATATACATCTAAATGAAGTAGTTGGATAATTTGAAACAGATTGATCTTAAAAGCTCAAACGAAAATTAATTTTAATTAGGTAATTTTATAATCATAGAAAACATTCTAATTAATAATGTTCTTAAGAACAGTCAAACAATTCTTAAATGTAAAAGTATTTCTAAGTTCTGTGAGAAAATATTACGAATGAATTTTCATAAAAAAAAAAGGTTCTTTAAAGTTATTTCGATGTGGAAGGAAAATGTTGCAAGAAAGCGATGTGAATACTGGATTAGGATAATTCTCAATCTCATTGTCATAAATCAAATATTTCCTTCTTTACCTTCTATTTTATAAAGAAGCATATTTGTCCGGATGATGATCCTAAACTTTTTCTTGAGTTCTGCTTGAAGGTCAGCTTGCGCCAATCGCTGCAACAGATCAAGTTCTTATTTTTTTTTAGAACTTCTTTTGGTATTCGTTCGGCTTGATTGATGCTGTAACTGAATTGTTTATTCTGATGAAGCTAACAGAGCTGTATTGATATGGTAATACGTATTTCTTTACCACACGTGCAGTTCAGTTTAACTGCGGCAAGTTTTCACTGGGGTTTAAAATTTCTTTCGGGTATTCGGTTCCCTTTGGTCTGTTTGACAACATATCCAACATTGTAGTTTTTAGAAGATGCCGCGAGTTGTATTCATTAATGAATGAGTCTAACTCTTTATTGTAATAGTTACGGAATCAATTGATTCGAATGCATAGAAATTCGTCCTATAGCATATATGCTTTTGATAATTGTCCAATTTGTTTAAAATGTTGCTAGGAATGCACGGAATTAAAGTTATTGTTAACATTGCACATTTAAAAATATCAACACATTTTAAGTGACTTTTTCACAAAATTATTATTCAGTTTGGGCATCTCTATCGTATATCGATTCTTGCAATGCCTATAGGATTTCACTTTATACTTTAGTTCCTAATCTAATTAGTTTTTTACGTGTGCAATAGTGTCTAGAGCCACAAATATACGGACTATTTTCACCTAATTTAATTATGATTTTAAAAATGTTACTTGTCGCACGTTTTTCAAAATCTTAATTACTGTATGTAAATTAATTGTTATTAAATTGATGATTGTGATATTTATTCTCCGTGTGGTATTTATATTGTATTTAGCAAATTATAAATTCATTGTGTTTGATGTCTGAAAATACTAATTTAAGTGTGTTATTATTTTTCTAATTTTGTTGATACAATGCGTTATATAAGTTTATTTCCATTCGAAGTATTAAAGATCCGGCATTATGATCTAATTTCCGGGGCGTGTTTAACCTCAGTTTCTGAGCCATTCAGTGATCAATACAAACACAGCGTGTGACAATTCCGCCCTTACTATTAAAGCACAAATTTACAGCCTGAACTCCATCCATAATAAAGATAGTCGTGATCGTCAGTGTAACTGCGAATTGTATCGACGTATCCTTAGTGACCCCGAGCCGGCTGTGCAAAGTGCAAATGCGCATGCAACTCTTTCGAAATTCCGAGTATTCTGCTTCCTGACTAGAAAACCATAATATCCAGTGTTTACAAATTCGATGGCGTCTGGTGGCGCGTGCGCATATAAATGCTTTGAAACGCCAGAGACTATGAATTTGGGTTGTTGATGGATCGGGTCCGCCTGTTTTGCCTTTGTAGAATGCTAAAATGAAAGGGGGGGAAAAAAGATAGAATGCTAATTTTCTGTCGGCCATGTGTTTTTATTCTGAAAAAGATCTGTGTGTATTCTAAAACGGGAAAAGCAGATGATATTTATGATTTTTGTCTGAGAAAGGAAGTTTATAGTTTAGGGTTAAAGTACAAGAGTAAGATTAATAGCTTTTTCAAACAATCTTCTCATATCACTCATCATTTGCTGATCTCAGACTCTTTTGATATAATTCTTTTTAATATTAAAATGATTATTAAATTTGGTTTATGATACATGATTTATATTAAACTTACATTTCTGTCTCTCGTCATAATCTTTTCCCCTGTTTTTATTATTGTATTAAAATTTTTTTTCTCGTTTATTAAAATAATTAGTTCTCGGTGTTCTTCTCCAAAGTTTGCTTTATTTATATCGGAATTACTTTTCTTTATATTAAACTATAAGCACTTATGAAAAGAAACTGCGTAAAAAATTAATGAAGTGTCAATTGAAATCGATTGAGTGTAAATTTTCTCCTTAAGATAGTAATTTCTCTGATGAATCGTTTGATAAATCTTGCTACCTTAATAGTTTTCTGTTTACCCATGAAAAAGAATTTTGCACCGAGGTTATATATTATTTAGATGCGATGCTTATCTAAACCGCGCCGGATGAGCAACTGTATTCGGGCTTCGGATAATTTCTCCGTTCGACCTTGGCCCGTTTTTTTCCCTCGTTTTCCTTTCTCTTTGTTTGAAAATAGAAAAAGAAGCTCCGAATGAATTAATAGTAGTGGTGCCATCTATCGGATACAGATAAAAGTGTATACTTATTCCGTTGTTCTTTTAGGTGAAAAATAAATACTATTTACGCGTTTAAGCTTTTTACATTTATTTACATTGAAATATAATTAACATTTTTGATAAACATTCACATTTAATTTGGAATTTAGAATATTTTATTGTATATAAATACCAAGTCTCATTTTCGCGATTTTGTCTTAAGTATTAGTAATATGTTAAATATTATTCATTAGATTATAATAAAATTTCTTTCCGGATGCATTTGTTTCGCCTAAAAGCTGTGCTTAAAAGATAATGAAAATTCGGTAAATTCAAATGAATAAACAAATCAGAATAAGTCCAACTTTGAATCGCTATAATCTAATAAAGCATCCTTTGTCTTCAATGGAGAAAAGGAAGGCCTAGCATTCCTTGAGCCATAAGGTGCATATTCCCCCTCTCCTTCGCCCGAGTCTCACGGTGTCACCTATCGCCGCCCCCTTCTTTCCTTTTTCAGGGTCAGAACCCGTGCTTCATTCAGCTGTGCCACCTGCTGCTCCCGCGAGCAAGGGGCGCGGGAACAGAGGAGGGGGAGGTGTTTTCATTCACTCCACTGCTGGTGGTGTATTTCATTCATGGATTCTGATCTCACAGCTGAATTCTTGATACCATGTGTGACCTATTCAGCGAATGAAATTTTGCTGGGAAAAGAGGGATTCAATTGTTTAGACTTACTTCTCTCTGTTATCATCGAATTTAAAGTCACTTTTTACGGCAGTATGCTGCGTGTAATATTTTGAAAGGAAATTATATTAAGAATTATCGATTATAATTTTTTAAAATTGATTTCGTACTGTGAGAAATTTGAATAGCTAGCATATATTTAAATTTCTTCTACGATTGCAAAATCATGACTATCATGAGTTCTTCAAAATAATAGACGGAATATATAATTATAAGGCGTTCTATAACAGGAAAAAACATTTACAAAAGGTAACAAACTGAAATGTAGGCGGGTAAAATGTGATTAAAAATATTCCTATGTCACGTAAACGCAACTCCCGAATATTTTACATTTGTAAGCCATTTTTGCAATCATTTATTTTAAACTTGAGAAATCATTATGCATTATCCTTACAAATTGTTATTACATTCGTAAATTATGTAAAATATTGAATATTTTTTTCTGTAATTTACGTATCATCACATCTTTCCTACATTTCAAATATTTTAAGTTCACAATTAAACTTGACATTCAAGACTAAGGTATCCCGAGATCTTTAAAAATGAAGGGAAGTAAACTTTTGCTCCTACTCATATTTGTATATTTTATCATTAAATATGTTCTTTGAGCATGCTCTCTAATAAACATGATGGTCTCATAACTAAAAATTTGTGAAACATTTCTCATCGAACCTGATGCCACAGCTGACACATCGGATGTCACGTTTCCAAATTCATTGATCACTTTTTCTGCAGCGTCAATAAAAACCCTGCCGAGAGTTTTACTGAGAAATCCTAAGTCGGAGCCGCAGCTCTGTAAACACGGGCCCGCACGATATCCCCGCATCTTTTTTCCCTGAAGTTCAACGTCTTTCAGAGATTGGAAAGTGTAATCATCTCTTTTGTTTTCTTTCCACTTTCGCTACATTGTATATTCGCCTACTTTCAAATCACGTGAATATTGTTACCGGATGTCAGAGGATTGATGGTTATTGAACGGTCACACGCCATCAAATGACTGCTTTGTGTCCTTTACCGTTAATCGAAGTGAGTGATTAAGATACGAGAACAATACCTTACGATAGCGTCCAAAAACTACAGTAATTAAATATAAATGCTTTTTTTATTTTCATTTTGTGTTGTTTCTGTAAGATGACATTAACTGTTTGTAGTATATTCCTTACAAGTTTTTAATGATTTGTTAATTTTTGTCGGCAGATTTAGCATAATGTATAGAAACACCATCTTATTGTTACATTCGTGGGGTTAATTTTGCAAAACTAAAACACAAAAACAATAAAAAATCTGAAAAATGATAATAGTGAAATTTTATATTTTGTAGATGTAGAATGCATGAATCCCTATAAAGGGGGAAAAAAAAAACACCGCTTGTTGGTTTAATTCCATTCTGCTCTATATTATTATTATAATATTCTTCTATTTTTCTACCCTAATTTATATTCTGTATCAAAATTTCAGTATTAGCTTTTCATAATTATCATCGACAGAAACATATAAACTAAAGGCCAAAGTAAGATGCATTCTTATAGCTATTTTCACGTATTTATCATACAGGGAATCAAAAATGAAGTTTTTGATAAACATTCGCTTTTCTCAAAGCTCGCATTCTTGTGTCAGAGTTGAATTTATGACTTCCTGCTTAATTTACTGTGAAAGTTCCGAAGAAAATGGATCGCAGAATTTATTCGTGTTGACTTTTTCATTAACTCTGCTCCGTTCCAAAAATATGGGTGGCCTATTTGGGTAATCTTCGATAACCAAAGAATACACATGTGCGGCTTAATTAATGTTCGATGTTGATCACTCGGCAGAAGATACCCTTCTCGATGATATGAATTATCAGACAACAGTGATAGTTTCGCAGGAGATCTGGAAAACTTATATCTGCGTGGCTTATCAGTCTTCTTCAAGAGGTTGGGTGCGTTCATAAAGAGTTACTCATAAAAACCATCTAGTTGATACAATTTAGCTAGTGAGTGGTGCGTCTGTTTTAGATTTTAAACGATAAGCGCTTGTTAATTGGAATCATCAACCTATGCCTTCTCTCGCCGAGCCATTTTTCTCTCAATGAACATTTGTATTTATTGCTATAAAATAAAATTGAACTCACAAAGACGATCTTTGGAACGCATAAAATGCGGGCTATATTAATTGATTTTGTCATATCTCTTAAAATCCAGTCTTCAGGTTCATTGCAACTCAACTCGTAGTTAAGTTCATTTTAATATGGTTCTTATAGATTCAGAAGAATTAAGAAAATAATATATATTTTTTTATTTTACTGATTGCACTTGTATGTTTATTGTAATCGACATCATTTTTCGTGTTGTAAATTGTCAATTTTCACATGCAACTTCGCAGACAAACAATTTAACGGATTCTTTATTTAACATTTAGTTTCATTGTTTTCGCACGCGTTGTACCTGAACAATTCTGAAATCAAACGATGTTGCTTCAGGACTTCCATAAGTATCCGAAAGAATGATGGGAACTTCAAGTGGAAAGCATTCGGAGAATCGCCGATATCCTCCTGGCAATTACCCCTTTTCCTGTGTCTCTCGGTGACCTTCAGGTACTCCATACTAAGGCATTTCGAACACTTTTCAAGGACAACGGAGCTGCCTTATGCTCACCGACTCGCAGTAGAAGTTGCAACAGCTCTCACCGCTTCACTCATAGGAGGGGGGAAATGTCGAGGGGGTTTAGTTACTCCCTGGACTGGCGATAGATGGTTCAGAAGATTCTTTGCAAGAAAATAATATTAGGAAATTTTCCTTCTAAGTATAGGAATTACAAAAATATGCGTTGAATGAAGTTAACTTATATAGAAGAATGACAGAATATAATGTTTCCTTAAACGTACTCAATTTATGCAGAAATAAAAAAAAGTAGAATTTGCTTTCGAGATATTCTATATTGTAATATATTTTGACCATATCATCTACATCAGATTTTAGCTTATTAAAATATTTAAATATCTCTTAATTTTATGTCGTGCCTTAGAATAATCATATTTGTATTCATCAGCAATTTGATATTTGTGAGTCATAAAAAGGCATGTGTAATTATTTTGCTCATCATATATGCGTGTGTGTGTACTTGCATATTAATTTCTTATACAATAGTTTTCGAAAATAATTTTTACAAGCTTTTCTATTAATTTTTATTTAGTAGGTTTTAATTGTGTACTTGGATAGTTCAATATTTTATAGATAAAAGACATTCTTAGAAAATAACATTTTCCTATTCTTATGTTCAGAAGAAATAATTAAAGTTTTCAGTATACTACATGTTCAATTTTTATATTCTTTTGAGATGTTGTTGGGTTAAAAGCTAATCGCATTTAAACTAAAAAGATTATTCACAGAACATCTTAAGATCTCCATTAATATTATTACTTTAATTTGCATTTATATCATAAGCAATTTTTCATGTGACGACCTTGGGTAAATCTCTCACCCAACATTTTCAACTCTCGACCACCTGTGAACAGTGGTGTCGCCCTGCCCTTCGGCTCTACTGCAAGTGTCTTCTTGACACCGCCAGACAGTTATGCGTTTCCGGTCCCCGCGGAAAATACAAGCGGATGGAACCGAAAATAAAATGTTTCGAGCGTTGACGTACGAGATGTATTAAGATGTCATGAAAGTATTATTTATTTGACGCCCACTAGAAATTCACTCGATGTCTAATGAAACCAGTTGAGATTTTCTTGTATTAAAATGAAAGCTCTTGTAAGAAAAATGCATTAATTGCTTTTGTTAGTTAAGGGTGTGGTTATATTTTACATCCGTTGAAAGAATTTTTCGCATATTTAAAGAACTGGAGTACTTATTTTACTGGATGCCGTAAATTGCCGATTACCTACTTTATATCGATATTTCTTAAGAACTTCAATCATCACTAAAAAAGTGTTGCAAAGCAAAGAAACAAAAACTTTTGAATACTATTCTTCTTTAAGTAATAAATATTTTTGTTATCTATTGTGCATGAATTCGAATGCACATTTGTTCTAATCTGTTTCCCTTCATTCATAATTTTGTGAATTATTTGCGAAAACTGCATCGATCAATTCTACAGATGATCGGGAGTTTACAGTCTGAATAGAAATGATTTAAATTTAGTTACCTTGAAAGAATATGTTGAGAAGCTCGAATTACATTTAAAACCATTTATATTGTGTTAGTTACTTGCATGATATAGGAATTAAGAAAAGTCGTGACAATTTTCATGCGGAATGGGTTTAGAACATTATGGATAATGTGCCTATGGGTATCATACCTTTTCCTCTCAATTACAATTCTTGCCAGGCAATCGGGACACCGAATTGGTTGCCACTAAATGCATTCGGTGCATGACTTATAGTGAGAAATAATAAAATTTCAAAAAGCACATGTCTAATTTTTGTGAAATATTTTATTTTTAACATTTCCTCGTCCATGGAAATTTCACTTCCATAAAATTATTTAATTTATTTATTTATTGTGCTTTTTTTGACCATGTATTCAAATATTTTACCAAGTTAGATTTGTAATTAATATCATTACTATTTTTAAGTTTAAGTTACTATTCTAAGTTTATCAAATAAATACAAAATTATTAATATATTCCTTGATTCTTATTAATTGAGAATAAATAAGTAAAAATATATATATATAAAAAAAAAAAAAAAAAAAAAACATAATTGCAACATTCACTAGGAGTGTGGATGCTCCGTTGCCATAGTAACTGCATCTCAGTAGATCGGGGCAAAGGAAATCCCGTCTGTCCTCCAGCCAATAAGAGTTCATAACCCTCTCATCACGTGGGATCCCACATTCCTACCGGCGGGCGGGAAACTTGATATAACAGAGACGCCTACGCGAGAAATGAAAAGGAAAAAAAAAAAAAAGCATTCAAGTTTTTTTTTCCCTTTTTTTTGCACTGCCCTCCACTCTCTTTTCGTATTCTCCAAGGAGGTATTTCTTAATGTGCTTTTTTATTGATGCCTGTGTTTAAAACGCTCCTCCCCTGTGTGTTTCAGGGACGCCGGTTTTTGTCGGCGGATACGATGTTACTTTTCTTTTAATCTTTGCGTGCTTCATCTCTCGTCTCGTAATTTGTTATAAAATTAGCATCATCAGAGGAAATTCATTACTTTTCAATTTCTTTTCAAAATAATCTCATTTCCGTTTTCTCTGCTTCATACAATAAATGCAACTTATTCGTTTTAATAGTATTGAAACCACAAATTATTAGTTTTATTTAAACTATCATATTTTTGGGTGTGTAAAATTTAGTTTTTCCGTGAAAAATATTAATGTTTTTAAAATACTTCATTTTATGAAGAAAAAAAAAGAAAAGAAAATTCTTGAACCGATCCAAATTTTAAGATGATATATGGTGTATTAGTAGATGGTAGAGACATTTAAGTACTATAATAGATAATCTTACTGTGCTTTAAACGAATCCACTTTACTCTTTCAAGGATAGATTCTTCGCCTACATGATTTATTCTAAAATAAACAACCCAGTCTGCAATGTTTCCGCACATCTCCATCTATTTATTTTTTACTTAATATCTCAATTTCAAAACGCCCGTTTACATACATAGTATAAAACGAATTCTTATCTCTTCCTCCCGCCCTTTTGATCTTTCTATTTTTCTTTTCATACCTGACAGGTAAGGTGTGTGGGCCTGATCTTTCTAGGTCCTGGGAAATAGATGACCTTGGCACTCCATTATGGGCACTTGGCCAAAACTTCGCTCGATAAACTTACAGGTTTTATTGTTTGCTCTGACGATGTTGTAAATGCTAGTCCATCAGTGATATCACACAATAAGAAAAGGATTTCTCCTCTCGTAACTCTCAGTAGTGAAAAGCGATTTGTCGTAATTTAAACTTCTTTAGTGCAAAATTTTTTAATGTTAAGCTCAATTACAGATAACTTCATATAGTCGAATTTCCCTATTATGCACTAAATGAAATAATTTTCGTTTATTTTCCATGCATAAAAATATCACGAAAGAAACGCGCATATACATTTACTTCCTTCCGATGAGATTGTAGGCATTATCTGGCTGACAATTGTTGAAACAATAACAATATGATAACACCCATTGTTTAACTGCAGTTACTTTACACAAGTTGTTCAAAGGGTTAAACTGAAATCATTCCGAATGGCGGAGTTTCCTACCGAGGTCAAGTTGTCCTGTTACGGGATAGTAATCAAGTTATTTGTGCTCAGGGAAATCTGTGTGTAGATCTCGAAATCAAACATCCATGAAATTGTTGGGATGCATCTCACCCTCCTAATTTATTCTTTTTCCACTCATCGGTCGGTCCAAGTGTCCGAGTCATAGGTCAGCAGCTCTCATCCAAAAGGCCGTGAATTGCAACAAAAAGCGGGATAAATAATTACATCGTCATTTTTGTCACGCACGGAATCGTTTTCACCACGCATCGTTGAGTTAATCACCATTCCGAATTATAGGAAGACAAGAAAAAAGGTAGATCTTCCCACTGACTGCCCCACCTCTCCACTCTGAAAAGTTTTATGGCCGGGAAACAAAAGATTTTATTAGTGTGGGAAAGGTGGAAGAAACCTTGGTTGAATGTTTTGATTGGATGCATGAATTGTTATATATCCTGGCTCATTAGAGCGTCGGCCTTGATGAGCTTGATTCATCTCCCTCATAATAGAGAGAACTTTATTAGAGAAAGAAAAAAAAAGTAGAGTGTATTCCTTCTCAAAATTTAAACTATCGTATGATAGTGATTAGAAAATTGCTGTTCCTAAAATTCTGAAATTAGACATATGACATAAACATTTGTCTCTGACATTGTGTGTTTCCCCCCCCCCCTTTTGTGCTTGTAGTTCTTTTAGTGCCAGTAAAGAAATCTAAAACAGGAAAATCTTTATAAATAACTTAATCTGTCTAATTATAAATTTGATTGAATTTTCAAAAGCCAATAGTTTAATAACATTCATGAATAAATTGTGTAACAATTTGTAGAATTTTTTAATTTTACTTTTGAAAATAGTGATCTTTTAATTTACAAGCTAACTGATTTTTGTTGTTTCATCTATTATGATTGATCATCTTCATGAATTTTCAGTAAACCTTTGTTTTCTTTCAGATGTTAAATTTGCTATGTATCCTCCCTCAATGATTGCTGCGGCAAGCATTGGAGCTGCCATACAAGGCCTTTCCTCACGAATAGAACAAAAGTGGTCATCAGCTAATGATTTGTTAAATGGGCTGAATGAAATAACAGGCATAGATGTGGTAAGTTCTATTAGTCTTTTTTATCTTAATTCAACTTCATTTTATTTCTTTTATTCTTGTAATTTTTAAGAGTGCTCATTCTGCTTTCCAGGACTGCCTAAGATCATGCTGGGAGCAAATAGAAGAATGTATAGTCAGTCGCATAGCTTCTGCTGCTCTTCCTTTAGCATCTTCTGTTTCTATTTCCAGTCATAAGTTAGCAGAACAACAAATGGATCCCGAGGATTTCGTGCAAGCCCACAGTCCCAGTGACGTTCAAGATTTACTGTATTAGACTTCCTCACCACCAGTTGTTTTTTTGTTTCATTCTGCTCAGAAGGACAATTATGAGAAATTGACGATGTGAAAGTCACATAAATGCTAGTCATAGAACTGACTGAGTGAGGAATTGAGTCAATTTTGAAACTTCAAAGCTAAGAATATATGTAGCTTTTTTGCCGGTTACACTAAGGCATTGTTTTGGTTGTTATGCATGATAGGAGTGAAGTGTTCTATTACTGGTTACTTTGCCAGTCCTCATGGTTAATTAGTGGCAGAAAGTAATTTAAAGAACTTTAATATTGGCAATGTAGGTCAAGATTTGTTCCTTTAAATAAGAGTGACATATTATTGTATACTATTTGCTAATAATATTTTAGTTTACTCCATAAGTGCTATTGAAGTACTTAAAGAGTTGAATTCTGTAATGAAATCTGCCATTAAGTGAGTACAGTAATGTGTGAGCAAAATGTATGATTTTTAGGCATTATTTTTCTTCATTCCATTAAGTATTGGAATGTAATATAATTCCATTGAAGTGGACCAAACAGAGAAACCTATTAATTAACAGTTTGTTATGTGTATCAGAAAAATTGTGATGACTTCTAGATTCATTTAAAATTAGGATTTAAATTAATTATTTTTGTGCAAAGGATATTTTATGTACATAATGCCAGCATTTGTTAACAATGCAGTTTTATCTACACCTGTTCCCCCCCTCCCACATTTTTATAATATACTGTGCTGTTATTTGTTATCACTTTTTTAAATAAGTTTTTAATATTAAATTCTTAGAAGTTTGTTATGATGTGCCTTTTGCATTTAAAATTTTATGCCATCTGTTACAAACGATTATTCATTAATAATTGCATCTGTTATACTATGCATATCATCATAACTTGCTATTTTTTTATATTACATAAAATTATTCACAATTTTTATAACAGTACAAATATGTTTGCCATACCACTTGTTAAACTTAATAAAGACAATCATATTTTTCATTTAGGAAAATAGTAATTACATATTCATTTGAGAGCATTTTTCCATTACATAATATCAATATTTTTTCAAAACTTTGTAGAGTTTCCATTTTTTTGTTATATTATTAATTTTTCATTACCATTTTATACATGTGACATTTTATAACTGTTCCTATAACTGAGTAATCAGTAGCATTCTCAATTTCGAAAACTTCATAACATGTCCACATTAAATGACTGATTTTTTAATGAAAAAGAATTCACACATTTTTTCTATCTTTCTAGTCTTATTCCAATCTGTGAATTATGTTTGTTAAATGCACAAATTAATGAGTAACATTTCAATTATAAAACTCGATTCTGTTACGTAAATTTATATATACTCAACTGACTGAGTTAATTGAGACTGAATATATTAATTGTTGCAAACACTTGTTAATATACTATCCATGATGTTGATCAATAAATCTTTACATTGGGAAATTTTCAATGTTCAATCACCTGTAGTTATTTTCATTAAAAATGCCCATTAATTAAAAAAAATATCTAAGTTTCTTTATTCAACTTTAATAGAAGTTTTATATATTGAAGTTTCCCAATTTAAATATCGTTTATGTCTTTAAAATTAAATTTAGTTAACTTTGTTATATATTTATCGATAGTATTATTATATCCTGTTCATTGAAAATTCGTATGTATATATCTTTAAATAATGGTGCATATATATAAATATATATAAATTGTATTTGAAAAATTTCTCTTAGAGTAGAATTTCGTTAAGAATGGCACATTTTGAAATCAGAATACTCACGTTCATATATTTTTGATAATGCTTACCATATTTTTTTATGATTGAGGGTCCACTGTTATTGAACACTTGGGAAACAAAGTGTTGTAAAAATTTTAGGTGTATTTATTGTTTTACCAATTTATAAAATCAAATAATTTATTATAGTGTTAAATATTTGTGACTACCTGGAGTATTTAAATTTTGTATCGTCATATACTGTCTAAAATAAAATGCATGTTCTCTGTTTTAACCATTAGTAGATTATAAATAACTATTTTTGGTTAATCTTTTAAGACTACCTTTTATATACTACCTCAGAATAGAATAAAAAGGCCTATACTATATTTCTCTCATCTCTGGTCAAAGTAATTTTTGTATGCTTTATTTTTCTCTATTGATCACATCTGTTTATTGTTACTTTGGACCATTTGTATTGAAATCTGACTAATTGACATATTTTAAGACTAAATTAATCAGAAAAAATGTTAAGATTTAAAGGAAAGACGGGACATATAATTTTGTTTATCATCATGTAATTACTGGCAATATTGTTATTGTTTTATGTCATGTATTACACATATATTGATAAGCTTGTGACACCAGTTTTGAAAATATTGGTGTCTGTTAGTTATTTGTAAAATTAAAGAAGTGCAAATAAAATAGTTCAAAATTCTATTTGGTTTGTTCCTTAAATTTTACATTTGTATATTTCTTTGATTAAAAATTATATTTCTTCCAAAAAACATTACTTTGAATACTTTTATTAATGTATTTTAGTTGTGAACTGGAGATTCTAAGCAAAGAATGGATTTATTTTGTTCTTAATCTGAGTAATATTGCATACATCTATTTTAAAAGAGCAATAAAGCGAACAAAATTAAGATGCTTACAGTTAGTAAGGAAGTTGTTTTAAAATTTCTATAGTAGCATTTATTTAAGCTCACCAATGATTTTTCTTTAAAAATCAACTTTTTGAGTGAAAATTCATGAACTAATTCCTTTGTGCAAAGTCATGAAATAGCATGTGAACAAAAATCAGACAATACGTTAAGTTAGAATTTTTATAATATTTAATGATTTAAAGAAATTTAGAGATGAAACATTTGTGTTGGAATAATATCATGTTTGAATTTTTATTTTTAGAACATGTTTTTATCCAACTTATACTCGCTCTTACACAGGAAAAAATTCACATGCATACCATACATGATAGTGTCATAACTAATCATATCTTATAGGGCACTTGAAAATATCCTTTACTTCCAAAGATGTTACTAAATGCTGAAATTCCTTTCATCCACATAAAAGTACAAAAACGGACTTGTTTCTTTCCAGTAGTTCTTGTGTGTGTACAATAAAGTGCGAATACATCATAAAATTTTCAACAGTTTGGATGTATGAAAATGCAAAATAAATATTCAGAACAATATAAATAGTAAAAAAATATATTATTACAATACTATAAACGGACCGAATGCATTTTGTCCAAGATTAATAGTTATCAGTCCAGAAGTCCCTTATGAAGGCAAAGTTTATAAGTAAATATTAAAGAGTACCGGTGGTATTTAAATGCAAAACGAGCAATGCAATCCCCACAACATTAAGGAAATTAACTATATCAGCTTGTAATACACGAATTTGCACACTATATAAATAAGTATGGAAATGTTATGGAGACAATTTCCAATGAGTACTGCGAGATGGCGTTTCTGCGTTGTGAATGGGGGGGTGTATTGCTAAATAGGTTATACTGCTCTATCGTGAATGATTTCTAACAGCATATCATTCATATAAGACCATCTGATATTCTATGAAATGGCTACTTGAGCTACAGACAATGTTATAACAGACCAGTGGATTTCCACTGAACCAGAGGAAATCAGTGCATACGTCCTCATGAATCTTCAGTACAGCACAATAAAGGTATTTGTTGAATGTGGCCTTTCAAATCCTGTTGCAAGGGCTCTTTCATATCGACTTTCACAAAATTAGACAATGTTGCCAGAATACGCTTATAATTGGTGTAACTTGATTGTTATCGACTAGTCATGTCGGTGTCTGCAAGAGACAGAACAATCTTTATAAAGCTCTAGAAATCATTACACTTGATCTCACAATTTGTCATCTGATACGATGGTCTATCAATAATTAGTTCAGCATTTTAACGACGTCCTTATGGGAATGGTGTTTTATGAAAGTTATGCTAATGAGTGACTGATAATTGAAACTATTTCTTTGTGTATTAATCTTTTGACTAGGAAAACTACCATTGTGGAATATTCAATTCCAAACTAACAAATAACTATGCAAAACCAAGCCACTTATATCTGCAATATTTCGCCGGGACATTCGAGTGATCCATCATTGGCTGTGTTGATTGAATCGAATAGCCACCAAGCTTACCAACTTTACTGCATTGGAGTTATTTCATTGTGAAATAACCTCAAATGCAAGTTAATGAGATTCCGCCGACAATATTATTAAACCTTCGTCACTATAAAATAGATGCTTGAGCTACCTATCACCTGACATACTAAGAATTATTTACCATGAGAATTATGCACCATGTCTTCATAGTGAAAAAGTCCATTGTGGCTAAAGGTGTACAAATTGGATTTCAGTTGTAAATGTATTTATTGACGCCTAGTTATGCCTTTCTGCTCATCGTGATAATATATGGTTGGAATTTGCGCTCAAGCAAAAGAATGTCATAATCATTCTTTTCTTTTCATTTCTATACTCAAGGAGCTTTTTTTTTTTGTCAAATAACTACTGGTCTTCAACTAATTAACTCATTTTATAACATCTTCATCATATCTCATTTAATTTTCAAAGTAGGATCACTAACTTAGAAATTTTAAGTTTTTACCGCGGAAAGTTTCCTCATCTTGTAGTTCATAATCATTTCCCTATACTTGGAAATTGCAGCTATGTATCCATGATTGTTAGCGATCACAATTTATAGGGGTGAAGACTTTATTGGGCAACACCTCCATAAGCAAATTGCTAGTAAGAATGGTTTTAATGATTCTCTTTGCTTCATTTCTTTGAATAGCTGTTATAATGTAAATAATTTTTATATTTTATTGTTAATTTTACGAAATTTTTGTTTTTTAGCCTGATAGAATTTCGCACGCGCTTATTGTTAGAAAATTTTTTATCGAAAATAAAAGGAAGTGAAATTAATTTGAATACATGAACACGAATAATTATTTATTTATGATATTTTAAGTGGTAATCAAAGCTCTAACAATTATGAAATTGAAAAATTTGATTTACGATTTATATAATACTGAATTCTCTTCTGAGAGATTTTATTATTATATATAATTTATATAACAACTGATGCCTAATAAAAAAAATTATTTAAATATAGTTTGTATTAAAATTTAAAAAAAAATCTGTATATTATCTTAACAAATGCTAGATTAAAAAATTTATAGACTAGGATGTGTGTGTGTGTTTTTTTTTTTTTTAAATTTATTTATAAACATACATACAATCGTTTGTTAGAAGAATTAAACCTGGGGAACGTAAGCATTCATCCTATAAATTTGCATGTAACAAATGTCTCTCGTCGTTCAATAATGGACAGAACTGGACAAGAAATATTTCTTTTTGAATGGAATGAATTCCATTAACGCAAATTTTAACCTATTATTTTAGTTTTATTAAGATTTTTTTAATATTTGTTAATAATATTAGGTTATTTAAAATAGGAGTGTAATAATTAACCATTTTGAAATATTCACACGTTTTAAATATTAATAAGCATAAGATAAAATATTAAATATCCCTGCTTTTATAATCATTGCGATTTCAGATGAATTGCTTCAATTGAATAATAATAACAAAAAGAGAAAGAAATGTGCAGTGACACTGAAATCCATGATTTATCTTCGAATGTTTTTATTTCCTTTGAATTATGTTTCCTTTTGCAATCATTCATACAAAAACTTAAATTTTTGCAAGTATTAATGCTGGAATTTATGTTTATATTATTTATTTATTATTATTTTATTTATTATTTCTTTTTTGTAATTTCGTTTTTTAATTATTTCTTTTTTCTAGTAAATGCAACTTTGCTCAATTTGAAGAATTCATGTAAGTCAGGATCATAAATAAGATTTTAGATTCGAGAAAACTGTTAATTCTTTTGTTACTAATTCTTTTCTATTGTTACAAAACTTTTATACTCAATATCTCATCAAACATTGAGTTGATGAACACTTCATCAAATTTCCCTTTTCATTTCCCCAAATCATACCTTTTTCGCCGGGCTTGCTTTAAACAGATGACTTGGGAGATCAATATAATTCAAGACAGTTAAATTTATTTCAAGCTTCTTTTCTGTATTCATGTGGTTTGTTTCGCTGGTCACTTATTGCACACAATTCAACGGGGATTTTCAGTTTGAAGTGCTTTTCGAATCGCCACAAATATCTACATCCGACGTAGGAATCGAATCCATAAACTGTTGAACTGAAAGCCAGGGTGTTAATTATTCACTTGTTAACTCAATCCTAAAATTCAGAGAGGTTTTTCTTTTTAGTTTTAGAGATACGTCTGATAGTTATAGTCTACTGCATTACGAGATTCATAATAATAATCATTTAAAAACAACGTGTTTAAATCAAATACAAACATGGATCAAAATTGTTTCAGCCAAAAATAAGACTTCAAAATGTTTTTCTGCTGAATATGCATCTGGGAATGAAAGGTTTCGAGTGAAGCTGAGGCATTACCGAAATCAAATGCTGTTTTTGAAATGGACTGATAAAAAATTTTGCTGTATGAAACGATTAAATAAAAGTATGAAAGATAAACAAAAAATAAATATTCATTTACTACAATATTGGAAATTTGTAAAAATTTTTGAACTTAAAATCACCCCCAATCTTTAAAATAACAAGCATTTAGCAAGGAAAAGTTTACTTCTGCATAAAATTCAAATACTTTATATTGATGAATATTTAATCTATAAAAGATAAACTAAGATACCTTATGGTTACAATGTCTTTTATGTTTAAAATATATAATTTTCTACCTTTAAGATTACTGAATTTATTTTCAGATCTATGTGTACTGCTCTAGGAAAAAAAAAAAACTCAATTACATTCACTTCATTTGCTGCCCACCCTATCTAGTGGTCAACGTGCCTGACTGCAGATTGAGAGGTTCAAATCCCGGCTCGGGTGTGGATGTACTTTTTCTCTCTCTCCTGTCTTTGCCCTTTTTTTGTGTGAATAGAATATGAATGGTTGCCTACCCTATAAACGGGTACCTATGGCATGGTTGTATCGAGGAAGTCGGACTCCCCACCAAATTATGCTTCAGTTGGAAAAGTGGAGCAGCGCACCCGATATTGCCAGCCTGTCTGGTATTCGTCAAAATAAATAAATAAAAATAATAAAATTCATTTCACTTAATATGAAATGCTTGTGATACACATAGCATTCAATCGGTAGAAATAAAATAAAACTATAATATATTTTTAATTTTTTTTTTAGTAAAATGTTTGATTTTTAATTTCTTATCATATATATATATATGTATATATAATTTACAATATTTTAATAAAACTCTTACCAAAAAGCAGAGATTATTTTAAAATATTTCAGACTTAGAAAAATTTAGTACAAATGTTTCAGTGCTACCATCTCTTGCTGTTTTATCACGAAATGAATGAAAATATATTTTCTAATGGGTGTGTATATAATTATTTCTCA
This sequence comes from Latrodectus geometricus, assembly GCA_026290005.1. Lineage (NCBI taxonomy): Eukaryota > Metazoa > Arthropoda > Arachnida > Araneae > Theridiidae > Latrodectus > Latrodectus geometricus. The sequence goes on along the minus strand of JAPDSC010012123.1, from coordinate 84,282 downwards.
TTTTAAAAATATATGCTTGCAAAATAGATGGTTTTTTAAAAATTCTCTTTGACTTAATTTCATATTTATCTAGACATTAACACAAACTTATGCTTATTTTATTCTTTATTTTCAAAATGTTTCTTTGATTATTAATTTCGTATAAAATATGTCATATTTTTCAAATTCATATTAAATATATAAACCTATAGTTATGGAATAAACATTTTAATTTGTATGTAGACTTAACGAATTTTATAAGCTGTACCGCGTAATTAGAAACATGTGTTTGCATTAATCGTGAGCGAGCAATAAAAATTTTATAATTTGACTGGAATAATCGAAATACACTTATGATTTGCTTAATATAGTGTGCAATTGTGTACAAATTCTCCACAGATCGTGTATTGAAAGAAAGATTACTAAGAAACCAGTTAATATAGTGGGTAAAAATGAGAAAAGGAACATTGTTTGTTAGCCATTTTGTGCAGTTACTTTATGCAAATCAGGGTTAATCCAATTAGAGTCTAGTGAACTCTGAATTGTTGGAAACATTTATTTCCGCTTGGCAACCGAGCCCAGTAATTGTTGACATGAAGACCACAGTTCTTAGTTACTTGTTCAAATAGAAAATGCTTTCAAACATGGAAGCAATGAAGTTATTTCTTATTGGTAATGTGATTTCCAGCTTTTACTTCAATCCAAGTAACAAAATATCTTGGCCCTATATTGGCGGTTAAAATTGGGCCACTCTTACATAGTCTACATTTCATTATATAGGACCAACGTGGTTTGCGAATATAGGATCAATCTTGGAAGCCTGTATTGGACCAAAGTTTGCTGCCATTAGTATAGGTCCTAGTATTTTACTATAATATATTTTGAATTTAAACAAAGTAAAGGTTTTGACCCTTCGCATTGGATAACATGTCTATGAATTATTGAAACGAGGCTGTTTGTAAGATTTGCTTTTTTAATTACTCCAGAGAGAATATGAGATATTCACATTTCAAATTGTGGTTAGTTTTCAATTTGTTCTAAAGGGCGCAGTTTCTCCTCTAGGTCTTCCAATAAATATTGATCTCAGAATTATAAAATGCTGCCCATTAAATTTGCAATACTATGAAGGAAAACCAATGAAAGAGATACTTTATATATAAAGAGTATGATTTGAAGATAAAACAATTAAATTAACAAGCAGTTTGGGGGTTTACTAGGAGAAAAATATTTTGTGCTCTTGCAACTAAAATGCCTCTTACCTAGTACAACATGAAGTGATTTGGGGTTAAATGACAGAAACAAGCAATTAATTCCATGTTGTTTCAAGTCTAGGTTATTCTTTATCAGCTATAGTAGTGGAAAGACATGTTTTCAAATGGTGAAAACACTGAAAATTGGGAGGTCCAGGTCAACAATCGAACATTCCATGCTTCAAGGAAGATCAGAACATGAAGTGCAACATGCGCCCTTGATTTATCTTGTTTAAAGATGACGCTACACAGGAATCGAAGATAGGGCACACCCATTGGTTTTAAAATATAAAAATAAATTTACTGCCGTTCAAATTATTGTTGATCCGATCTACCCAAGTATCAAAATATCTTGGCCCTATATTGTCAAATCATAGCATTACCTCGGCCCATTATTGGTGGCTAAAATTGGGCCAGTCTTGGACGGTCTACATTTCTTTATATAGGACCAACCAAACAATTGCCAAGATAGGGCCAAGTTTGGCTGCCTATACTGGATGAAGTTTTGCTGCCAAAATTCGTCCTATATAGGCAGCTAATATAAGACTAATCTTAGCGAACTTTATACGTGTCTATATTTTCTAGCTCATATATTTATAACAAGGGATCTCATTTTAAAATGTAAAATAAAAACATACACATTTACTTTTTTTTTTATTTAAAACTACATTTGTTGCATCTTATATAAATGAAATTATCACGATTGAAATTTATTACATTGTATTTTACATTAAAAATTTAATACAAGTGAAAAATAAATTTATTTTAAGCTCTTAAACACTTTAACGAAATTACAAATTGTTTTATGATGAAAATCACATTATGTTAAAATTAACATGCAAAGAAAAAAAGTGAAGTAAAAAACGAATGAATATTTATAACTTACCAATTTTGAATACACAGGAGTTATTTAGCATGAAGATCTGATTATTGTACTTGCAGCATTATAAATAATATTAGCAATATTAAAATTTGATTTGCTTAATATTAAAAAGCAAATCACATTTCTCCGTTCCTTAAAAATTGATAACAGTTTAAAGCTGCCTCAATTTTTGTGTATAAATTTACGGTCATATTTTTATATTTTAACTATTTTTATATTAAATATTTATCTGTATTAAGTGAATTCCTATCAAATTAAAAATTATATTTTGTTCTCTTTTTACAAGAAACTGCAGCAAAAATGCATAAAACATTTAAAATCTTGTACACGTTGCTCTCATGAAGAAAAGCTTTTAATTTCGTTAATATTTCTGACTATTATGGCCATGATAAGACCTACTGAATTGCTCCAATTTTAATAGAAAAGTATTAAAAAATGGTATTAAGCTTAGTTTCATTAGACTAATTTTTACTAAACTTTTTAAGTTTTCATTCATATCTCACTCAAATTTTCGAATATATTATTATTTTCCTTCCACAGGAAAAACATAAATATGACTCCAAACAAAAGCTTAAAACTCAAAACTGTGAAGATTTTAACATTATTTTAAAACAAAAGTTGCCCAGATGCAGAAATTCCATCCTGAAGACATAACTAAACAGAGCAGTTTTTTCTAAATTTTTATTAAACATATAACATGTGTTTTTACAATTTACATAACACATTTCAGTTTTTTTTTTCCGCATTTCTAACATCCGTCTTTAATTTGTTTCATCTTCATAATCTATTGTCATAACTTAAACAGCACTTATAAGTTCTACGAAAATTTTTTAAATGAAATTGCTTTTCATGTACACGTCATAATATCTAAAAATTAATCCAAGTTCTTTTTTAATTCAAAAACGCATTTCAATTAAAAAAAAATTCCAAGAAAATAATGTGCTATGATAATTTTTTAATAATATCGGTGCAATCAATTAAAATTGTTTCTTTGATATAACTTCAGGTGTTGACTATTCAAATTAAGCATTTGAATTAAACAGGGATCCTCTTTCAATCCATTAGGAATGGAACCCTTTTGTGGGATCAACATGAAGACTACAAGGAAGGCCATTCAAAAATGGGAAAAACAGGAGATGAACAAAGTTTGGCGTGACTCTCCTGGACAGAAACATGCAAAAAGCATGATTTTCAATTCATCTGAAAAATTGCATCTGAAATTCTTAGACTCCCATGATTGAAGACTCAAGCAATTGTAGGATTCATTACTGGGCACTATCATTTCAGGAAACACCTTCATACAATGGGGCTTTTAAACGGGAACCAATTTGTAGGAAATGCCACGCAGGGGTAGAATCAGCTCATCATATCCTATATGAGTTTGATGCTCTTGCCCTTACAAGATTCACTACTCTAGGTAATCCATATCCTAAAGAGTTACAACTAAACTCCATTGAGGGCCTATCAGACTTTATAAGCAAAGTAGGTGACCCAAAACAATGGAACTAGGAAAAAATTAGGCTTGGAGCATGGTACAAAATGCAACAATGCAGAGGTGCCACATATCTGACAAGCTCAAGAGAAGAAGAAGAAAAAGCATTTGAATTTATCATAAACACATATTATAACTGTTCATTTCAGTGTTGTTTCTTACTGAAACCAATCAATTGAATGAACAGTTAAAAGAAAAAATTTCTATGACAACTCTATCAGGAAAATTTTTTAACAATTCAGAGTATTATTTTGGAAATGGTCATTAATACCCAACATAAATGCTTTATAGATTATTAAGAAATTTTTTTCTAAACATTGCCTTTTGACAAAGTGATTGTTGGCATATATGTTAAATATAAAGGACCTAGGTTGTTTTATGAGCTTTATAAGGTGTAGAGCCAGTGTTTATTTATTGTAACATTAACATAAAACAAATTACATTCATGCATTGCGTTTTTCAAGCAGAAAATATTAAATAGGATACTACTTTATAATGTTATAATTAGAAGAATGCAAAATGACCATTAATCATATTTTTAAGAAATCATTAATTTATTATTAATTGCATTATTTTTAGGCACAGAATGCTGACACTCAAACTGTATCAGAAACATTTCATACAACTTCTAAAAGGGATTATTTTCGGCTACTAATTTAATTTTTTTTTATTCAATAATAAATAAAAGAAAAGGAACACCGGCTACTAATTTCTGTTGAAAATGTAAATCAAGCCATCTCAAAGTTAGCTTATTTTTAGTAGACAGGTTGCTAATTTATAAATTTATAAACAGGTTGCTAATTTCTACTGAATATGTAAAACAAGCTGTTTTCTCTTCAATGTTTATTTTAAATAGAACTAATAATTAAAAATTACATAAATACTGCTTCAGATTTTTGAATACTTCAAAGTAATTCAGAAATTATTATGCAACTTCTCTAGCAATACTAAAATTAACATCAGTTTGAATACAGAATTTTCATTAATTTATGATTCTTCGTTTAAGAAAAGTTTATCTAATTGCAAATATGATCATGTTAACCGTGAAATGTTAATTCTGTCAGTGCAGAAGAGAAATAAACTAGAAAACTTACGTCACACACTATGGAGTTACAACTTTTTCATTTGGCACTATTGGAATTCTTTGTGCCAGAGACAAACCTAAAAATGCATAAGAAATCAATAATCATAAAACAAAAATAGGAAATATTATTTCTTCCCTGCGATAAATGTGCAAACAATGTTATTCCAAATGTAACTGATTTTATTAATTTATTTTGAGATCATAATATATAGAATATGATTCAAAGAATATATCATTTTTATGAGTTTCTTTGGGTTTTATCCATTAAATACAATAATTTTAATTCAATCATTAACACTTTTAAATATAACAATTAGTGCTTGTCATTGTGTGGATATTCACATCTAAGCCCGATTATTTTGAAAGCATTGTATTTTTGACTGAGCCAGTGAATGCTCATTTTTATATAAGTAGTTTAGTTAGAAGAATCAAGACATGTAAATTTTGCACTATTTATTCGATAAAAATAAACTCAGTGAAAAATATAAAAAAAAATTATAAAATGAAAATTTAAATTTTTGTTTCTTTTTAGATAATGATAATTTATTGGACCAATATTTAAAAAAAATTAAATTATTCAGTTTTTAAACATAAATGAAAATTATATTACTTCTGGATCACTCAGAATTATTTAGTGATTGTACTCATTTACTTTGAAAATCCATAGTAATATAAATAAAATTAAGACGAAAATGCAAATAATATCCAATTTTAAGAACGCCTTTTTCCAATAGCAATTCCATTACCTTGATATTTTACTACAGTTTTGGATAATTTTGTTTAATGATATGCTTTTTAATCACATTTATCAATAAATAATAATTTCATTCGCTTTTCAGTTACAAAATTAGCATCATGCTATTCAATCAATTTACTTATTTAAATGACAATTACATGTTTAAAACATTAAAATTGATTATTTTATAAAACATTATAAATTGGTTGGGGACTGAATACATCAGTAAATAAAGCATTAAGAATGTATAAAGGTAAAAGGACCACTATAAAGAGAAAAATGCTACTATTTTATTTTCATGCCTCTGCAATAAAAATTATGATTATATCCAAGATAGTACTTCCCTATGGTTTGTAGTTTCCTTACATTTGCACTGGCTTTTAATTGGCATCAAAAGCCAATTGGTCTTTGAATTTTCACCACATGTATTCCGCCAGATACAATTCGATATGATGACGAGACATACTTTGAATACTTTTGCTTAAAACTTTTTACATTTTATCCATTTTAAACTGCAATGAATGTCTGTAGGTTACAGAGAAAGCCTACTGAATAAATTTATGCTGAAAATTAATATGGAAATAACTTAATGCATGTATAGTATTGAATCTATAAGGATAACTTCAAAAAATTTTCATACATGGAATAAAATTTTTCAACATGTTTACATTAATTATCTATAAGGATAATTAATGTAAACATGTTGAAAAATTTTTATTCTATTGCACACAATTCTTAATATATATATATCGATAGCTTATCTATCGATAGATTCAACAACCATACATCCAAACGCTATGAAAATTTGGGAAATTTTTAGGTATATCTCTAGGAAAGTTTTTAAAATTTTTTTAAAAATCAACTGTGGGGTTCTAGGTACTCCTCCCGAACAAATATCCCAAGAATATCAAAATAACATTTAATTAGTAATATTTGTTAGAAGTTTAACCATGAATAAATTAAAAAAAATAAATTTTTACTCATGAAATTTACTCATAGAATTTACTTTTATAAAACAAATTAAACTGTAAAAAATAATGTACCTGTAATAACAGTTGTAATAAAAATATAAATCTCAAGGTAAATAAAATATTGAATCATTCTATTTATATTTTTTCAATTATTTTATGAATATTATATTAAAATTAAAAATATTTTAAATACATAAATTGTGTTTTCTTTAAGATTTCAACAAATTAATTTAAATTATAAAAAACAACATTAATGCGTTTGACGTTCGATTTTTCTCGAGCAAATCATAATAAATACAAAAATGCAGTCAAAAAACTTTGCTGTCATTAATAAGAGAATAAATTATTAATACGTGAATAAATAAAAATATTATTGATCTCCAGCTGAAGAAAATAATCGGAAATACATTTTATTTAACCCAACAATTATGACACCAATGTGAAGTGCCATTGATCGATCTACAAATCAAGCAAAAAGGTGAAGAGAAGTACGAGCTTCAAAAACAAGTGAGCAGAGACAAGAAAGAGATAGAGTTCACACTGCTCCTCCTCGATCATCAGAAAGGAGAGAGCAGAGACAAGAAAGGCAGCAAAAGAATCGAATTCGTTGGACACAGACAAGATGAACGATACATACTGATTTGAATTTATGTGGTTTCAATTACGATCCCCTTTACAATAAAAGTCTTGTTCCAAGTGTAATTATCGGAAAAATGGATAAAAAGTGTACGTATTGTACTGCTAAAAAATTTAATAATGAAACACCAGTTATATGCTGTGTAGGTGGAAAAGTAAAGTTACCAGACTTGTGTTCACCACCTGAACCATTATTAACTTTAGTATCAGGGGGAAAAAAGTCAATGAAAAATTTTTTTGAAAAGTATAAGCAAGTACAATTCATGCTTCCCAATGACACCATTCGGAGCAACGAATATCATTGGTGCAAATTACACGCCAACATTTAAAGTACAAAAGCATATTTATCACCATGCTGGATCATTACTACCTTTGCCAAATGCTGATCCCAAATATCTTCAGATATATTTTAGGGGAAATACTGACGAACAAATCAACAGATGTTGTTAACTGAATATGAGTACTAAACGAGAGATTGTGGCTGAATAAAAAAATTTGTTTGAACAACATAATGAATTAATTAAAATATTTAAAAAAGCTATTGAACAAATGCCACATGACGATTACAGAGTAATAACAAAAGACAAATAAAACACCTATTGGCCAAAAACAATTTAATTCTCGCTATATAATTCTTCATCGTAGAAATGGTGACGTCCAGCAAGTATCAGAAAAGCATCATTCATATGATACATTATATAGCATTCTATTTTGGCAAGGAGAAAATGTATATCATTTTTATATTAATATAAGAAATGCTACAACTAATGTGGAAATTAACAAAAAGGTCAGTGCTATGAATTATTATGCATATCGAACGATGATTCATGAGAATGCTGATAATCAAATATTGAAATGAAGATAATTATTTCATCAATACATTGTTGATATGTGTGCATTAATAGAAAGAGGAATATTCCTCTACATACTACTAAATCAAGACAAATGGCGTTCTGAAGAGCACATCCATTTACGTGATGCAGTTGTAAATAATGGCAATCTCAGTGAATTGGGAAAAATAATCATTTTATAATCCACATTTACAGGCGGCCTTAGACACATGCATGAATATGCATAAGATGCAATGACATATGCTCGTAGATATGGTCATCCAGATTTTTTCATCAAATTTACATGCAACCTACCATGAGATGAGTTAAAGGAGCTTTTATTAACTGGACAATCACCATCAGATCATCATGATATTTCTGCAAGTGTATTTAAACCAAAATTAAAATATTTAATAGATTTTATTGTTAAACACCATGTATTTGGAAAGACGCGCTATTGGATGTATTCCATTGAATCGCAAAAAAGAGGTTTACTACATGCGCATATTTTAACATGGATGATGGAAAATATAACACTAAATAGAATTGATGAAATCATCTTTGCAGAAATAATAGAGATTGAAATTGATAAAGACTTGCATGATATTGTCTCAAAAAATATGATACATGGTCCATGTGGCTCACTAAATAATAATTTACCATGCATGTCAGATGAAAAGTACACAAAGTGGTTATCCTAGAGATTTACTTGCTAAAACTATTATATACAATGATGAATATCCTTTTTATCGACGACGATCTACGGAAAATTTTAGAAAATCCATTAAACTAAAAGTACTCAATAATACTATTGATCTTGATAATCGTTGTGATGTACCATATTCTCCATTACTACTAAAAACGTATAACGCACACATAAATGCTGAGTACTGCAATTCAATGAAAGCTTTAAAATATATTTGCAAATATGTGAACAAAGGAAGCGATATGACAGTGTTTGGAGTGAAAAATACAACTGCATTTAACAATGAATTCATCCAATATCAACTGGGACGCTACATAGTAGCAATGAAGCTGTATGGCGTACTTTATCATTTGCCATTCATGAGCGATATCGAACAATTGTTCATTTAGCAGTACATCTTGAAAATAGACAGGGAGTGTATTTTACATCAGAAAATGTACGTACAAGAGCAATCTCACCACCACCAACAACATTAACTGAATTTTTCACATAATATAGAAATGATACCTTTTCAAGTACAGTACTGTACTCTGAAGTACAAACTTATTTTACATGAAATACATCAACAAGAAAGTTTCAGCATCGTAAACAAGGTAGAGCAGTAGTAAATTTATATTCCACAGAGGCATTGGTAGTCTGTACACTATACATTTAAATAACGAAGAATGCTTTTGCCTAAGATTATTATTAATCAATGTTCAAGGACCAACATCTTTCCAAGAATTAAAAACAGTTAATTGCCATGTGAATGATACATTTCGTGAGGCTTGCCAGAAATTAAGTCTCTTAGAAAACGATGCTCATTGGGATGTTTCACTTGCTATGCTTCTAATACAGCTCAACCACAGCAGATATGTACAATATTTTCCATTGTACTAACTACATATTTTCCAGTAAATCCAAAGGATCTTTGGGAAAAATATAAAGGCTATATGAGTGAAAACATTTTACATCACTTGCATATGATGAATGCTAATCCCAACATTCAATTTACATCAAATATATATAATGTAGCACTGATTTTAATTAAAGGATATATGTTTGACAATAGCCAACAAATCACTCACAGAATCGGGAATGATTGCTCCAAATATATCTGGTAATGCCATTCTCGATCGTGATATACATCGAAAATCCCACTTCGATGTTAATGAATTACAAACATTTGCTCGAATTAATATGCCGAAATTGGTATTAAAACAACGAACAGCATATGGTACAATTATAAAAAAAATATCTAACAAAAGTTGTGGTTTATATTTCTTAGTTGCACCTGGAACCACTTTCAAAACTTTTCTTATTATCAATTATTCTGGCAATTATAAGATCACATAATAAAATTGCATTTGCATAATCTGATATTGCAGCAATTCTTTTGGACGGTGGTCGAACAGCATATTCAGCACAGAAATCGCCATTAAATATGCAGGTAATTGAAACTCCAGCATATAATATTAGCAAGTATTCTGGGGTGGTAAAAGTACGTAATGGTAAAAGTACTGGGGGGTAATCATGTCATCTTATAATATGCGATGAATGCACTATGACACAAAAGAAGTCATTGGAAGCACTCAACCACACATTGAAAGATTTGAGAGGAAATGATCAGCTTTTTGGTAGTGTGCTCATTTTGCTAGCTGGTGATTTTCGACAAATTCTATCAGTTATACCACGTTCAACATTTGCATATGAATTGAATACATGTCTCAAATCATCAGTATTATGGTGGTATGTAGAGATAATATTTTTAAAGACCAATACACGTGTTCAATTACAACATGATGAATCTTCTGAACGATTTGCAAAACAATTGTTTGTTACTGGGAATGTTAAAATTGAAATGGACGAAACCACACACTGTATTAAATTACCAGAAATCTTTTGTCACATTGTAAAATCCACCGATGAAATGATTGCAAAGGTTTTTCTAAATTTATTGCAGAATTATAAAAATAATCAATGGCTAGTGAGCATTCTATATTGGCATCCAAAATCATTGACGTGAATTTAATAGACTACACAATTTAAAATGAAATACCTGATGCAGAAACAATATAAATCCATAGATATTGTTGTCAATCATAATGCATCAGTAAATTATTCAATAGAATTTTTAAATTCATTGGATCTAGCAAGAATGCCATCGCATATTTTATCTCTCAAAATGAGTTCCTCAATAATCCTTTTACGAAATATACTATGCAATAGCACTAGATTATCAGTAAAATAATTATTGAATAACATAATTGAGGCAACTATTTTATATGGAAAACAAGGGGAACATGTACTATTTTCACGCATTTTCTATGATACCAACGGATACTCCATTTGAATTCAAACGTCTACAGTTTCTTGTAAGACTAGTTTTGCAATGACCATTAAGTACAACAAAGCACAGGGGAAATCATTGCAAGTATGTGGATTAAATTTGATAAATCCATGCTTCTCACACGGATAGCTGTAGGTGTTCACGAGTTGATAAACCATCAAATTTATTTGTTGTTGCACCTGATAAGAAAACAAAAAAATGTTGTATATTTACAAGCAGTACTAAGATAAAGTACACCATTAATCATCAAATACCATTCATGATATTCAATAATTGCAAAATTATTGTTCAATTGGAATTCGTTTACAATATTGTTTAGTAGCACAAGTGAAGAAGCATGTTTATTCTACTATCAACTATGTATATCTGTTTTTTGTACATATGTTAATGTGATAGGGGCTTTATATTCAAATGACACACATACATACACACACACACACACACACATATATATATATATATATATATATATATATATATATATATATATATATATATATTATTGTTATGGTGTAATTTCATTTTTTGTCAATTTTCATTTTGATTATTTCATTAAATTTATTTTATTGTTAATTTTCATTTTAATGTATTGTATACTTTCATAAATAAATTATATTTGAGGTATCAAAACCTTTTTGTTCAAACACAGCAACATGTGAACAGGTATGCATAGCTAATAAAATATAAAATTGAAGAAAATATGGTCAACAATGTAAATAGTTGTAATGATCTATAGCTTATTAACGAAATAAATCAAAAGGTTATTTTAAACATTTCGTGTATCCTGGCTTTTTCCTGTACTTTTTTTCTAATATAGTATTTTATTCTTAAAGAAAAAGTAGTTTGGTAAAAAAATCAGATCTTAATAATCTAATACATTTTTTTTCTATTTTATGAACTATTTTGCCCCTACGAGTTCGTAAAATAGAAGAATAATATTTTAGATTATTATGATTTGATTTTTTTTCCGTAGAAAAAAAAATACTATTGAAAAGAATTATTTAGAAAGAAACGCATGCAAAATAAGATGTACTTTCATTTTATTGATTACAATTCATCACACAATTTTTTAAAGCTCATGTCTGGCTTTAAATATTTGGAGCCAACAATCTGATACTTTGAAATCTTTTAAGTTCAGATTCATAGCAAAACAGTTGGATATCTCTTTAATGACATTATCATAAATAGAAATGCTCATTCCTCTCATTTTTTTCAGCTAAGCAAACAAAGCTTTTTCCAGTTTAGGATACTTTGCTTCTCTACAATATTTTTGAGAGCGAGCACTTTCACTGATATTGTTTCTTTTTTCAGATTTTTCCGAATTTTTAAAATTGTCGAGAGGTTATTCTTTGAGATTCCATATTTTTATCCTTAATATTTTTTGTCTACATGTAGAATGTTCTTTTTTACTTTATCTGACAAACACGTTCGTTTCTTCAACTGCGACAAATCATGAATGGAATCAGCTAAATTTCTCTTTACAAAATAAATTTTATCAATTGAGTTGTTCAAATGAAACACAAACTTTTTCATTTTTCATAAATTGAGTTGAAACATTCTATGTTCTAATGTACGGAGCCAAGAGAAGAATTCTTTCACCTTTCTATATTCTTATACGCATGGGAGACACAAATGTTTAATTCAGCACCACAATTCTTTACCATCATAAATTCGTATGTCTTATAGACTATTCCTAAAATGTCTGGAGTACTTACACGAATTACTTCATTGTTTAGAAATGAATCAAGTTCTCAGACTTCATATAAAAAATGAATAAAATGAAAAATATCAGATACTAAAAAATAAAAAAATCGTAAAAGAAAATTACTTATCAGAACAAAAATTTGTAAAATAAAGATTTGAAAATTTCAGTTTCTAAATGGGAGTTTTAGAATTATCATTGTGTCTATGGTGTCAGGGTAAGAACTAAACATTTATTCTTAAAAACATGAACGTTCGACATTTTAGAGATTCCTAAAAAGTGATGTCTAATTACGAACGACGTAAAATACATGATAAAATAAAAAATTATAATGACAGAAATTAACAAGAAATTAATTACACTTAGTTACAAATGAGAAAACAAGTATATATGAATATAAAAATAAGAACCAGTAAATAAAAAAAGAAGAGAACCAAGTAACTGGTAATAAAAATAACGATTTATAAGTACGTCTAGTCATAAAACAGACTGAATAATTCTTTTAATTTATGAAATTTTGGCTTTTTTTTATTTGTAAAGCATATTTTTTAAGTCAAAAACATTAATATAAACAAATAAATGAAGAAATGCAGCAAGAAATTAGGTAGCTTTCACTTTTTGCTGTGCTTTCCTTACTCTGGTAAGCGTAATTTGTACCGTGTGTGTGCTTAATTACTTTCTATTTCCTTAACAAATTCAAACGCAGAATTGTATTTCCAATGGTGCATGGGCTTAAGGTTTTCTTTTATCATCAGAAACTTGGAGATTTGTTATTTGTATTGTTTCAAAAGAGAACATATTGTGAAAAATGTTATTGATAACACCCGAAATAAAAGAGCAACAATTTTAGTTTTTTTAGGATGATAACACGCTATCTAAAACAATTTAAATAATTTCAAAACATTGAATTAACAAAAAATTAATAAACAATGACAAATAATCAAATTATTATCTCAAAGTGTCATTTCGAATTCTTTCTATCTTTCAAGAGAATTAAAATTCTGATTCCGTCCTATTTTCACTGTATTAAGTTTCGTTAAGCATTTATTATGTTGTGTAATGATTTTCTTCATTTTCCCTTGTTCTCGGAATTTTTAAAAGCAGCATACAACAGAACACATATAAATTTGCTTAGGTTAAAAAAATATAAATTAGGATATAATATGTAGTATAAATTTGTTTTATATCTTATATATCGACTTTTAATTCATGATGATCTATGACGTATGTCGTAGTACAATCATTTGAGCAAAATATTTCATTTAAAAATTTTCTAAATCGCTCTTCTAAAAAACCGCATTACTTCCACTTTCACTTTGCCGGCTGGTTTTGGTTTTGCATGTTTCACCGCTCATAAAAATGGACATACATGTTATGAATTTATTAAATTTATGTATTAAGATCGAAAGATAGTTATTTAGATTAAGAGAAAAATTACAATATATTCATTTCTTATAATGTTGGGAATATATTTGTAGAATTTTCAAAATACATGCGAGAAAAAATAAACTTTTCAAACAAGATAGTATGTTCGTAATATTTTGATGAAAATAGTGTTGCAATTTTCCAGGTGTTATATTTTCTTTAATGCTGCTATATGAGAGATTTTCTTTGCGTCGTTGCATATTTTAATTCTCAATAATTGATTTTAAATCTTAATTTGTAATCTAAAATTTGTAATCTTAATCTTAATTTGAAATCTAAAATTTGTAATCATGATGAAAAAAATATTTACGTTAAGTGTGCTGTATTTCGTTCAAGGCCTACCATATGGCTTTCAGGATCGGTTTCTACCCGTATATTTAAGATCCTCGGGCTTATCTCATACAAAATTATCTTTCATGAAATTGTTGCTATTACCTTGGCTATGCAAAACTGTGTTCGCACCGATAATTGATTTGTTCTGGACAAAATGGTTGTGGTTATTGTTTAATTTGGGAACCTTAACAGTTATTTCATTAATGGGAATTTTCCTAAACACAGAATATTTTTGGTTGTTATCAATATGGTTGCTATTTCTCAATTTGTTTTCAGCATTTCAAGATGTGGCTGTTGATGGTTTAGCAATGCAAATTTTACAGGATTGTGAGATAGGTCATGGTAACACCGCTCAAGTTGTAGGATACAAACTTGGAAGTCTATTTGGAGGAGGTGTGCTGTTCTGGATACACTATTATAATGGTTGGAGTTACATGTGTCTATCGCTTTCTAGTTTGTACATAATGTCAATTGTTGCCTTTCTTCCTCTTTTTATTCAAAGTTTTAAAGAAAGAAGTGAAAGATCAGAAACTTCATCTCCCAAAACAAGTACCTCTGACAAAGAGGATGCTAAAAAGTCAACTGTAGCAGAAGAATCTTCTGAAGATTTACTGCGCAAAAGAAAATATAGAGATCCAATGCAATCATCAAGTGATAGTGAGGAAGATAAACCCAGAGCTTGTTCATCAAAATCAAGAAAGTTCAGCATTCATGAAATTCCACACTTTGTACTTGCCACAAAAGGAACTATACCTATAATGATTTTCCTGTTTTTATATAAATTGGGTAATTGTTTAATTTCCTTAGCTGTAATATATATTCTGCATTAAACTTTATAATAAAATAATAGTTGAAATAAAATTTGTATGAACAGATTCAAGGATTAGTTCAATAGGGATGCACATCATCTAAAATATAATATTTTTAATTAAATTAATAGTGACAGAATGACCTGAAAGTTAAATTAACTTTACAATTATAACATAAATAAAAAAAAACATTAATAAATAAATTTGAGTAAAAGTTTAATAAATATAATAAATATGATTTTTTATGAAATAAGATGTATGAAAGTTTTCTTATTTCAACTATAGTTTATTTTACAAATTTGCTCTAAATTATATTTAAACGTATATATATATATATATATATATATATATATATATATATATATATATATATATATATATATATTTTAAACTTAAACAAATTAATTTTATTTTACTTTTTAATTATTTTATTTCAGTATAAATAAATTTTGATGGTGAATTTGATGTGTCTCTAGGTTATAAATTTTATTAAAAATAAATACATTTAAGTAAAATTTTTTCAAACTTCTTTTTATTTGTGTCTATTAACAAAATAAAATTTGGTAATTCTAAAAATATTCATAATATATTCCTCTGATGCTTGATGATTATAGGTGAAAGAGGGGCATTGTCAACATTTCCAATATTTTTAATTGACCAAGGAATATCAACTAAGGATATTGGCATTTGGAGTGGCATTGTTGGACAACTATCTTCACTTGTTGGTTCAATTTGTGGTGGCTGGTTTATTTCTAGAAAAGGGTATGCTATATTAATAAAACATTTTAGCTTTTTTATGATGATGCAAGTAAAATTATATTTTTATTTTTTAAGTATATTTTTCTGCTAAATGAATCCTGGTGTAATATTAAACTATAATGGTACTATTCCATTATATTCTCGCTATCAATCATTCAAGGGATTGCAGCAGCAAGCAGTTTCCACTAGAAATAAATTTTAGCGTTTTTATCACTAAATGAAATTATTTAGTTTATAAAAAGTAAATAAAATGTTTGTACTATTTTTTAATAGTTTCTAAAAATTTTTAAACTTTTTAACATTGAATATTTATGACAGTAATTGTGATTTTTTTCCTCTTTTAAAGATTATTATGCAAGGATATAATGGAATTGTATCTAAATTTGTTATAAATGCTGAACTTTTATTTTTCCTATAAATTAACAAATGGCTTATCTTATTTATTTTTCAAATCATATTGGAATGGATAGAAAATCAATTAGAAATGAAAAAAAAATTACATATATAATGATATATATTACACGTATAAATGTTACAAAGTAATTTGTAAAAAAAGATTTTTTTTTTTTTGTAAAATGTTGAAAGTCAAAATATTATTTATCTTTTAATAAAAAAATCAATCTTTGTAAAATATAAGGTAAATGTCACAGAGTTTATATATTTAATGGATGTATACCATTTGAATTTAATTTTATTTAATTATGATCATTGCATTCTTACTTCGATGATACTATGTGTTGTGGGAAAGAGTACTTCATTCTGTTTGTGCTACACAGATTATGGTAGGATTTTTTTTTCTGATATTTCAGTATTTTGCTAAATCTTCATTCATTTCAAAGATTCCAAATCCTAAACAGCTTTACCAAGTTTTTGAAAATTTTGTGAAATAAATGAGCAGAATGTTTTATAATCCCAGTTTGGTCATAGCCTAAGGAAAAACCCCCAGTGTTTAGTTCACAAGCATGTTTAATACTGAGTTTTATCAACCCACTGAAAAGATGAAAGGCTAAAATGACCTTTCTGCTGATCATTAGTTGATTATTGTGAGCTTTATAATGCCTGAAAAAAGTATTCAAACTTATGCATTATCAGATGATCACCAAGAAGAAAATTCTGAGCCAATGTAATTTATCCATAAATTAACCCCTTAACGCTCACATAATTTTGAAGAAAATGATCATAAAAGTGGCTATTTTGTTTATTCAAGAAAATTATATAAAACTGAGTGTATATACAATATTTGTATTCATTTTTAATTTTTAAGTTAATTTTTAGCTTGAAATTTAAAAAAAAAAAAAATTCGGAAAGCCAACATTCAGGGTTATAATTACTGAATGTTAGTTTTCCAACAAAGAGAGAAAATAAAAAATATGTGTTTGAAACATTCAAAGAGAATTTTATTGCATTTACGCATAATGTAAATAAATACTAGTAATTTTTTCTTGTGTGATAAATTTCAAAGCATGCGATGCAAAGGCCAACATCACAATCAGGACAATAGTACTGAGTTTCCTTTCTGCATCTCTTATTATTTTCATCTCTTTTGGAACAACAAACTTTCCATTCTCTTGATGGTTGCCGTTTCTTATCCGTTGGAGGTATCTGTCTAATAAAATGTCTTTCAATCAAATGATTGGGGTTATCCTCCAAGCTTGGCCGGCCTCTTTTTGTAATGGTATCCGATATCAAATACTTTTGAATAAGTTCATCCACTAAAGATAAACGGTACATCAAATGGGATTTTTTTCCACTTTGTTTTTTGTAAATAAGGTAAGAGTTCAAAATAGTTTGATCTAACAAATGAAAAAATATTTTCTTATAATATTTCTTTCCTCTTTTTCAAGCAATAGAATAATCTCCAAGATATTGATCTACAATATCTACTGTTCCCATATTTTTATTGTAATCAGTGACAATTGCAGGTTTTTTGACAACTTTGTTATGACACTATACATCTACCATGTCATTTGTATGGACTGTAGATAGCATAGTAACATCTTTCTTATCTTTCCACTTCATGACAAGAACTTTACCTCGACAAAAAGCAATATTTTCATTTTTTGCGATCTTCTTTTTTACCAGTTCATGAGGCATTTCTTTTCGGTTTACTTTTACAGTTCCATATGTGTCTGTTTGAAATTTTAGAAGCATGTCTGCCAGTTCTGGAGAGGTGTAAAAGTTGTCTGTTATCAGACAATATCCCTGTCTTAGAAGTGGTTTGATGAGTGACATCACAACTTGAATTAACTGAGGCAGATCTTTATATTTCTGATCAAAAACCATGCCTTTTCCGGTATATATAATTTGTGACCAAATATACTCTGAGCTTGATTTGCATAATAAATAAGATTTAACTCCAAAACGAGATCTCTTTTTAGGCATATACTGTCGCCACCCTAAACGACCTTTGAAGAGCATGAGAGTTTCATCAATTACAACATCTCATCCAGGAGTTACAGCCCTTTGGAACAATACATTCAGGTGCTCTAACACTGGCCAAATTTTATACAGCTTTGGATTTGGATGTGTGTTAGAATCAAACGTTTCGTTATTTACAAAATGCAGAAACTTGTGTATTTCGTAAAATCTGTTACAAGGCATTATACTCCTGAAAAAAGGTGTTGAAATAGAATGTTTCTTACTCCAGTACATTTTTGTGTCTGGTTTTTTTTACAATACCTTCTAAAATTACTATACTCAGGAATTTCATAATTTCTTCTTTCGTGACTGGTGTCCAAGCTTTTCTTTTTTTGAATAGGCGGAATGATGAAGAATTTCGACATTGTTCGGCATATCTATTCGTTTCCGAAATAATGAAATTCACTAAATTACCATATAAAAACTACTCAAAATATTGTAACACACCAGAACTTGGATCAAAATGTATATTTACCTTTGGCGTTCCTAAAAACTTAAAACGTGGGGGTTCATGATCTACTGTAATTTTAGTCCATACTCGTCCAGGCAACAGTACAGCTTCATCATCACTGCTTTCAGATTCACTGTCCGAACTTTCATAAAAATGAGTTATTTCAGAATCACTCTCAGATCCATTTATACTAAAATCAGAATCAGATTCACTGCCTGACTCTACCTCCATAATGTATACAACATTAAAAAAAATATTTTCTTACCGAATGCAAAACACATATATTCACAAAGAGGCTAACTTAGTAACTGAGAAAACAAAAAAGCGCGCGCTTTGGAAAGTAATAAGATTTCAAAAAACATCTCAAATATGCGTGTTTATAGAGTGCTGACATCTGGTTTAAAATAAATTAACAATCTCTAAAAACATTGCAAATAGTCTAGTGCAGCCATCTGGTGTACATATTGAGAAATAAAACACGATTCCGGGCATAAGAAATGGATTGTTTTAATATTTTTGGCGCATTATTTTTGAACACTCCAGCCCGGAAATATCATGGGCGCGAGAAATAGAGGACGAAACTTCACCCCGTCATTTTCACGGGAGCGAGAAGGAAGGGATTAAACAAATATAACAAACTGACTCAAAGCAAAGTGTTTTCTTTTATTAAATATTATTTTCTTTTCACTTTAATATTATTTAAAATCAAAACTAAATCAATTGTATGTATGAATTATGAGTAATGTATGTCATATGTATATAATATGTTATTATATGTACACTCAATCAGAGTTAAAAATAATATATTGCTAATAATCACTGACATGCCTTCACTCAAGCCATAGTGGCCTGGTGTGATAGGGTGTCTTTCTTATTATCGGAAAATAGTAAGTTTGAATCACCAATTTAGCTGAATATCCATCATGCTCTCTAAAGACGTTTGGGGCACATTAAATATGTTGTGCCTGCAATATCCTCCAAATGAAGTAATAGCTTAAGGTTAACAGGGCAAGTTTTGGTATGTCTTCTGCTTTGTCCCTGCTTTTAAATTATTAAGATTCTCATCTTTCCTCTGAGCTTTATGACTGGTAGATCTCAAATGTGGTACATACGTATCAGGTGCTCGCATACTTTCTCTTCATGTAAATGATTCCAGGATGATGTCTTTACATTTCATTGATGTTGTATTAGTAAAGGCAGTATAGTTAGAGCAACCAGTGCATATTTTCAGTCATAATAAGTCAATAGAAGAAATTAAATGGTTTTAAAAGGATCCTAATTTTATAGATCCACAAATTTGAACACTTAAATCAATTTCTCAACAATTAGATGTGCTGGAGATTTTTAAGAAGCTATTTTTTGCTAATTGTGAAAATTGCTAAATTTTGATAACTGTAATTGAGTTTATAGTTAGTAATGGGTTGGAAATCAGAAACAAAATTCTATTTTGGTAGACCCTAGAAACAATCTGATGAAGAAAGACAATTTTTGTTAGAGATTGCATGAACTTTCCCAAGTACAGAGATCAGTGACAGGATTGTCTGTTGAGAGGTTATATTTTCATGATCATGTTACTGCATCAGTAAGCCTCTAAACATATGTAGTAATGTTAAGAAGTGTTTGTCATAGGCAAATACCATCTTAAGTGTGGTTGAGAGTTGTGAAACAATGTAGGACAAAGTTATAAATCATGTTACATAATCTGGCACTGTTATGTTTATTAATGAACTATGTAAATTCCTGGCAAATAGTATTTATTAAAATATGTTTTTCTCTACAAAATTTCTTGATAAAAGTATTATGGTTGCCCATTATTTTTAATTAAAGAGTGACTTCTAAAGTGCAGTACAAAAACATTTTAGACAATCGTATACTTCCAACACTTTGACAACTATTTAGAAAATATCTTTTTTCCGTATCAACAGCATTATACTTCTCCTCATGAGCACATATCATTGTGTTGTAGTTTCATGATTATCAGATGTAAGTGCTTGTTTGTTTGGATTAAATTTTGACCCAAACATTATCAAATATCCTCAGGATTAGTTGAAGTATCAATTGCATGTTAGTTTCGTTTAGTCAAAAATCATGTAAATTGTTCACTCTACTACAGTTAGAATAGAACAAATTTCCACAAATAATTTTTCAAAGTATTATGAATTACCTAATTTGAAAGGTTTTTTAAGTAAAAAAAAAGGCACAAAAACTAAATTAATTATGGCATGTGATGCTCTTTAGATCAATAGTATTGTTCTGGTGATTTTAGGTTATTTTTTTTTAATTATATATATATATATATATATATATATATATATATAATTTAATATACATCAAAAACACATCAAGTGCTATAAAAATATCTGTCTGATTAAATTCTAAAGCTTTTGACAAGTATTCAACGATAGAAAACTACTATTTTAACTATTATATCTAAGCATTTATTTCATATATATATATATTACAAAATGTTTTTAATTACATATTTTCTAAAATATTCTTGTTTTATAAATGTCTTGTGTTTTTCTAGACTTGTTTTGTATTTAAAATAATTTCAAGCACTAAAAAGGTTTGAACTTTAATTATTGTCATTCAATAGTTCACTTTAATGTTAAATATCTTGAATTTTAATTAAATTTTGTCCATATGTCACTATTGTTATAAAATTTCAATTTATAGATCTTTTATAGAATTTTAATGGGATTTAAACTTAATATAAAACAGTGTTAATTATTCAAAAAAGGAAAAATAATAATTGTTTCTGTGATTAATTTGAAATTACCTAAATTTATGTAATTTTTCATCTTTTTTAAGTAACTAATATAATGTCTAGAACTAATATTTCTACAACTCTTTCTGTTTTCAGTGATTTATTATCATTCCTTCATTATGTTCTTATTGCAAGAAGCTGCCCTATATTTATCCAATGGCTTGTTGTCAATTTATGGTTTTCAGGCATTCCACACATTCTTCAATCGATTTTATTCTGTAAGTATCTAGTTTTGTTGTGCTTTTTTTAAAGAAAGAATGTTATGTTTTATATAGAAGAAATATAGAAAGATTTTTATGTACATACCAAGTTTTATTTGAATTATAAAAAAAACATTGTTTAAAATGTATTAGAATATATAAAGTTATTTATATATTGAATATTTTATTTATCAATAATACTAAATATGTCTAAATTTATTTTTTTAAATCATAATATTTCCTGAATTTAATTAATTAATAAAAATAATGTAAATTATTCAATTCCAAAAAATACTACCAACTTATTAAAATTTTTCTTAATTTTGTGTGCAGTTTTACATTAATAACAGTTCAGTTTTATTTGGATTCAAAATTAGAAAGAAGATATTTAAATTTTGAAAATAGTTTTTATAAATTGATTTTATTTTATATTTAAATTAAGTAATATTAATTAGTTGTACATTATGTTTGTTAAATATGTTATCAATATTTTCCACAGTTTTAGATACTATTTATAAAATGAATGTAAGAACTGTGTACACTTTTGCACTTAAATATTCCAGGCACTGTACTGTTTTTGCACAGCAAATCATTTGGCAGTATATTAAATCAACTACAATAAATCACTAAATTTATATACATAAATCTAATATAATTTATTTTCAAAATATATAACAAATTATAAAATCACAACTGGATTACTACCCACAGAAAATTTAAATGAAGGATAAATAATTTCAGAGAATACAAAGTATACAATATTAACATATCTATTTTGAAAACTAAAAGAAATAGGGATAAAAGGAATTTATAAAGTTTTTTGTACATTTATACATTTTAGTAATTGTAAAGAGCATTGCTTCACATTTACTAAATTGAACCTTGTGGACATTATTATAAAGAGTAGAACAGTTGAAAAACATTTTTTTATTTGATCTCTTACACTATGGCATCACAAAACTTGACTGGAATAAACTTGCCTGAAAGATAGTCACAAAACATGACTATCTTTCAGGCAAGATATTAGGTACTTAAATATGTTACACAGTGATTCTCTCTGAGGAAGACCATGATTTAAACTGTAGGAATTGCATTCTTGTACTGATGTATTAATAAATAAAATAGACAATAAGTAGACTGTGTAAAATATTGTTATCAAACAAAGATACAGACAGGCATTGTAGCTGATAGTGAGAAGTATGAACTTCTCAAATAAAAGCTCATTCTCATAACAAGTTGTTTTGATTCTTTCTCATATTGTTTTCTCACATCACACATTGCAGGAAATCATTAGAAAACGAATGTGGAATTTAATCTATTCTTTGCTTTAATATCTACAGGATGTCTTGTTGTGCTAAATCAACTATACTCTACAACTTTTCTGTTATTTCTTTTCCCAATTTTGCTCCCTTTTTTAAAATATCAATGCTAACTCCTCAATTTCCCACCAGATTGCTCCTGATGTGGTTTCATTTAGTAGTGCATTGCTGTTTTACTGTACCTTGACAATTATAAATATAACCATTTTAGAGTTAAGAAGGTGACAAGAGACTAGTGAAAATACTGTATTTATGACAATATGGCTCTGAGTTAAATATTCATTTTCAATAAATACATTTGAATCAATTTTATATTATGCAACAAGTTTAAACATATTATTTTGATAAATTTGAGTGATCCTGTATGTATTTAATATAAATTATCTTCTACACATTTTAAATTAGAATATTATGCATCGACAAAAATTTTCTTTATGAGCCAAAGTCAATAAAGCCAAAATCAATAAGGTTCAATTTATATTTAAAACAATAGTAAGAAAGAAAATGTGAGATTTAATTTAGTACTATAAAAAGAAAATGTAACTAATTTTTTATTTAAATTTATTTTTCATGCTGTTGCACAGAATAGGATAAAAAAAAATCTTTTTATACAATTAAAAATACAAGGTCATAATAATTAGCTAATATATTTAGAATCATAATATTATATAAAATATTATGATTGCAAAAATATTAGTAATTATGTTAATTATGATGTAAATTTAAAATATAAATTAAAAATCATTTATTCATGATATACATTTTTAACTCAATAAATGATAACATTATTATTTGAATTAAAATATTTTTTAAATTTTCAAATTCTGCAAAAATTGTAAAATAGCTCCCATGTTTATTTCTGACTCAGCCATATTTTCTCTTAAAGAAAATATAAAAGACAAAAATAGAAAACTATAGTGTATATAGTTCTACACACTACATGTTTCATCTGATTTGTTTAAGAATATTCTACACTGGAAGGCATTGCCATCAAAATAAGTAACTTCTCCTCTAAGTTTTTTAAGCAATAAATTATGCTGTCATTTAATCCTTATAGATTAGAGAAATTTTCCTTTATAATAAGTTACATGTTGCAAAGAGTTTCTTTTCAAAAAATCTATGGATATTAAAATATTTGTAACTGTGCATATTTAATTTAAGTGAAACTCATTTTTTGATACATCACTGCAATAATAGGCATTGCAATTTTGTTTGTTTAATTAAAGATTTTTGTTATCTAAGTATTTTTTTAGAAATATTTAAATATTAAAATACATATTGTTCAAATATATTCCAGAAATCATATGTTAATGCAAATATTGAAAATTTGGATTTTTCAAACTTTAAATAAATTTTTTTCTGCTAGTGATACTTTTTTAGAAATTACGTAAAGAACATTTTCAATGTGGTTCAGTAAGGTACAAAAAATTGTTGAATCAGTTTTTAATGATATTAGTTTTATAATTGTATCTTTAGAAGAATGTAAATAGTAGGATGTTATATAATAAAAATGTAAATGGATACCTAAACTATTATAAAAATAACCTCATTAAATCTTTAGAAATCATCTAACATTACCAAATAGAAAAATGATTATATAAATGAAGAAATTTTATGTTATTTATTTATTTAAATACAAGAAATTTTTAAAAGCAGACTTTTTAAGTAAATAAAAATATCACTATGCATGGATTAGAATTGAAATATTTTGTTCAATGTTCTAAATTAATAAGTAATATGTTAAATAATTTCTATATAATATGTTCAAAGTTATTAATATTTAACATACTTAATGCCTTTAATTATATTTTACAATTTATTATGATTACATTAATGATTTAATAAAATATGACACTTTGAGAAATTAAATGGAGAACACTTAGAGAAGAATAACAATCTTAATTTTGAAATCAATGGTGTGTTACAAAAATATTCTTTTCATTCAACTTTTATTTTACCTAAAAATGTAAAAACAACTATGCTCAATAAAAGCTTTATTTTCTCACAAAATGTTTTTCAAAATATTTATATATTTTCTTAATTTTAATGTTGAACATTTTTTAAATATTTTATGTAACATTATTAATAATTATATGAGTTGTATCTGAATATAATTTTACATATCAGTATACAGTTTTAATTGCATTAGTTATATTTAAATATATAAGTCTTGTTTTTTGTAAAATTAATATTTAAAACCAAAATATCAATATCATCTGGTAATTGTATATCAGAGTTTGAAACTTATTTTTGCGTAAAGTTCTATTAAACTGTTACTTATACAAAATGTTACTATTATTCAGTATTAAAGTACATATTCAACAAATCAGATGAAACACATCTTAAATACTACTTTAATAGATTTAATGGGGAAAAATATTCCAGATTTTAAGAATTATTAATAAAACAAGTTTCAGTAATGTTTCTGACTTAAGTAAACAATGTTTTGAAATAAAATACTTAGTATTCGATGTCTGAATAATAGTTTCTATTTTAATTGAGTTAATGAGAAAACATTTAATATTATACAATTATAAAAGAGTTTATAAAAATATTGCCACTGAGCTATACTATACAAAATAAATAATTTTTTTATTTAATAATCATAATGTTTTGCTTTAACCCTTCAACCATCTGAAGTTCTGTGATGAATTTTGCTTAAAATTTGCTTGGAGTGGCAACATAGTTTGTGCTTTCACTGCAAAGCTAGTTTCTCCCCCTATAATACTTTTCAAGAATACCAAAGCCTCTAATTCATGATGGAACACATATCCCCTTTTTCCCTAACCATCACAGAGTAGTGTTATCTTGATGATTAATTTACAGTGGGGATGACCATCAACCTACGTAGAAATGAATACATGCTGTCGAATACATGTCCAACGAAGAAACCAAATCATGTTTGTAGTTTACTTTGTGAATGTACAACTCAGAAAATTTTACTTGTTTTTGATACAATTTTTACTATACTCAACATAAAATTATTTTTCAAATATTTTTCATATTTTTGCCTTAATATAATTTTAAGTGATTTTAATATTTAAATGTTTAAAAATAGAAAATAATGTGTGATGGCAATTATCATTGTAGGTTATACTTTAATTTATTCTGAATCTAATAATTCATTTGAATTAATTCATTGAAAAAAATTCATTTGAATTAGTAGCTGTTTTATCCTTTTTTATCTACTTATATTCTTTTTATTTACAAACGAAAGTAATTTGTGATTATTCCTTAATTGTGAACTTAATAGAATGGAAATTTTCATGGCAAATTAAAATATAATATAATTAGATATGCATGAAATTTGAATTATTCAAAATTTTTTATTTTAAAAAGTTAAAAAATTATTTTTTAAAATTAAATAGGTATAATAAGTTTTAAATTGACTGAGATTGTTTTAGTTTCGTAAATTAATTCAGTGTTCTCTTATTCATTCTCAATTTTGCAATTAATCTTATTTGTAATTTTTTCAAAATTTTATTACATTAAGGGCATTACCAATATTAGATCACAGATTTTAGTTGTACAATAATTAATCTTTCAAATTTTAAGTAATTACATAAAATTTTTCATAGAAAAATTAGAAATATGGTAGTAGAGTTATCATTTTAAATGGTTGACTGTATTTATGAATTATCAATAGCGAATAGAAAATCTTACTTTAAAAAAAATCTGTTTTAATAATTTAAATTAAATGAGCTTATAGCTATCATTTATCTGTAAAAACTTTTACTGTAAGTGAAATTGAAAATATAAATCATGTGGGATTCACATTTTGATTATGGATATAATTTCTTTTCATAATTTGAATCAGACATGATTCTCAAAAACGGGCAATATTTTATCAAGCAGAAATTAACTTCTGAGAATGAGAGTCAATAAAATATCACATTTATTCATATATACAAACCAAAATAGCAAACTGACAATTTAACTTTCAAATACTTGTGTATAATTATCTGAATGGGATTTATTGAAACTCACGTTTGCCTTTTTTATGGATTTCATTGGCAAGGATTTGATTCATGAGTGTGTATAATAGTAATTCAACATATAATTGTATACATTGTATTGCTGTTATATACAATATCAATTCAACATTTTCAAAAAACTTGAGTATATGACATAAAATTTTTAAGAAACTTGTACTGATGCATAAAGTTCATTAATTCCGAATTTATAGTCTGAATCGAATTTTTTGTTAACAGGTGTTAACAGGTGCATACAGTTTGCTTTTAGCAAATATTTAATCTAAAGACAAATATTTTTAAGATATTAAGTGTTTTAATAATTAATATTTGAATGTAGCATATATGGACTTTTTCTTATCTTTATATCTTTAAAAAATGAAAAACTTTAACTTTAAATAGTTTGAAATTATAATTGTAACTATTCACAAAAACCGAAATGTATTGTTTACATCGTTCAATTCATTATTTTATGGGAGAAGATTTTAACATTTTTTCTCACAAATGTTTCTAATTTAGGGAATTAACAGAGAAAGTAGTCTCACTGCATATACATCAATAAAGACAGAAAAGCAATTTTTATTATCAGAGAAAATATTTCTTCAAGTTAAGGCTTTTTATTTGTTTCCCATCTGTTCAATGGATTTTATTACCACTAGAAATGTTCAATTTAGATTCTGGATTAGGTGAATTTTTTAATTTATAGCACCTCATTTTTTTCATTTATTCATTAACCCCTTAACTGCCTGTCCCAAGTTAACTAGAGCAAACATTTTTGTACATTAACCGGCTATCTCAAGCCCCTTGGAAGGGACAATAAGCTTCACTGGAGTGCTTAAAGTTCAACCCTCACTTTTGATAGATTATCGTTAAATCGTTACTTTTGAACTTACTAGCTGGACAGCCTTGGTTTATTTAACTAATGTGTTTACTTTATTCGAAAATACGGTGGGAACCCTTTTTCAAGGAAAAACACAACTATAAATGGTTTTAATTATGCTTCATTTTTATTTTCATTCACAACTTTGTTTTAAAAGTTAAATACATTCTAAATTGTTATAGTTTAAGAGATATGTACATTTTTATCCCACCTTTTTTGATGAAATTAAGCTTTATAATAATTAAATATACCTTAGTGTATTTATATCTAAGGTAAACTTTAAAGCTTAATTAAATATAGAAATATTTCTGTTATAAAACTTTTACCAATACAACGTTATTAACATATTTTTTGTACATAAATTGTTGAATTCTATTAATTAATATTAATTAATTGAAAGATAGATTTAAATTTAAACATGCAGCTGATTGAAAAAGGTGATGGAGAAAAATATTCAGTTTGTACTTTTTGAGGATCATTCAATTAATAATTTCATTTTAATAATTTTTGAGATAAAAAACCTACTTGGTTAAATTGTAAAACATTTATTTTAGTCATTGTTCAAATTCAGTTTTATCATTTTTTTATAATGAAAATAGTAAAATTACTTTCCATTTACTCTCCCAAATAAATAAAATTGCTGTGGTCTCATATAGTTATACTAATCTAATCAATTAGTAATTTTAAAAGTTTGTTTAACTGTTAATTAATTTGAATCATTGCAAGTATTTTTTAAAATCAACAAAATACTTCTAATGTTATGAAGAAATACCTAAAATAATAAAAGCAACAGAATAAAAATCTTTTTCTTTTAATTTCACCTCAACACATATTGTAAACATTTCTTCTAAAGTGTGCTTTCCTTCAGTTAAAGGATAATTTAATTAATCAGGAAAAATTTTATAGGAATAAGATATTAAGTACAGTTAAATTTTTTGATCAGAATATTGAATCTATAAATGTTTTCATATTAAATAGTTCCAATAGAATGATTTCTTCTATTAATTATTAATAAAATTTTGTTAAAAAAGAATATATGTACTTTTGACAACATATCTTTAAGTGTGGTTTCAATTGTTTTGATCAGATAATGGATTGAATGTGTCACCGGTGTGCAAATCTCTTTCAAAAAATAATAAAATAAAAAATCTAGAAATTTTAATGCTTTATTGTTAACAATAGTATTCTAATAATTAAATATTTGTAAGGAATATTTTAAAATGTTAATTTACTTACACATTCAAAGTTATTTCTTACTTTTCTCTTTTCAATGAAATATATATGTTTTGTAATACAAATCATTAAAAATACTAATTTAATAAAAGAATTTAAAAAAAAATTTATAAACATATTATTTAAAATTTCTTTATTTAATCATTATAAAATAAAAAATATCTAGCTAATTTTCATTGGATTAATCAAATATTTTTAACAGTATTGACGAAAGTAATAGATACACTTATAAAATATATTTTTATAAGAATAAACTAACTTACAAGAAAGAAATTATTTTTAATTTTTATATCATTAATTTTGTATAAATGTTTTAAGCTGATAAAAAAATCCCCTGTTTATGTGTCTTAACATATAATTTTAAATTTTATTTCTCATATTAGAAACATCTTTTTAAAAACTTGAATTCTTAGCATACAGTCAGTGCTAATTTCGAAAACTTATCAAATGAAATCAAACATAACACAGTTCTTATTTATCATGCATGTTTCATAAATATGAAACCACAAACTATAGCAATCTTACTAAGTATTGAAGAATATGACAAGCAAAAACCAATATTCGAATATTAAATCAAATGTTAACTAAATTCTAGAGTAAGCAATAAATTTGATGCACATATTATTAAGTTGAAATTATTAACAAGCAAAATATCAAAAGATAGCAAAAGGATCAATTATTCTTACTAATGACATGAACACCATGAATTAAATTAGTTTAATTTGTAAAATTACTTTTGAATTTATTTATATCTCATTAAAATACATAAAATTTTATTGGAAAAAAAATTATTTGAATGAATCAACATTTTTCTTTATTTATTATTACTTTTTTATTTTGCCAAGAATTTTGCATGACTTAATATTCAAACTTGACTTTATATTCTTGGTAATTTTGCTGGAAAATCATGTTAAAGCAAATTTATTTTAAATAAATAATAGAATTATAAGTTTATTTTCTTGTTAATGAAAGAAACAAAGATAATGAAAATATAAAATAAAATTAAAATGTTGTTTTACTGTTAATTTTTATTTGTTTATTAATAA
Source organism: Latrodectus geometricus (assembly GCA_026290005.1). Taxonomy (NCBI): domain Eukaryota; kingdom Metazoa; phylum Arthropoda; class Arachnida; order Araneae; family Theridiidae; genus Latrodectus; species Latrodectus geometricus. Next base: position 54,073 of record JAPDSC010012123.1, on the reverse strand, counting down.
AAAATATTATTTTAATTATCAGTTTTTAGTGCTTCAAGTTTATGTGTTCTTGAATTCACTGCTGGATTAGTAACTACTTCAGTGTTCACTCTCATGATGTCATGCTCTAAAAAAGCACCTTCATCTCTGCAAGCAACACACTATTCAGTTCTATCTACTGTTGAAATTGCAGGAAAATTGGTCTTTTCATCTTTTGCTGGAGCTCTAATTGATTGGTTTGGGCTTGGTCAAGTTTACTTTATATTTGTAGTACTTTCAGCAGCAAGTGTATTAGTACTACAATTTATTGATTAATTTATTTAATTATTTTAAAAAGTTATGAAAATTTATTATTAAATTTGTCAATTCATTACGTTAATTTGTTTTTAAAGAAACACTTATGAATTTTATTTTGAAGTAATTAAGAGCATTATAAAAATAGTATTTAAAAATTTTTCAGTGTCGTTCTGTGTAAAAAGAGTAAATGGGAATGTTAAATATATTCATTTTCATGTATTTCTTCATAGGCTAATTTTGCTAATTTCTTTAAGTCTAATTTAGTGCATCTATGATAAAGTATAAAGATATAACTATATCTTTATACTTTGTCATAGATGCACTTTCTATATCTATTGAAAATTATTTTATTTTGCATATTATCTTTTTCTTAAATTATTTACGAACATTAATGAAATGAAATTAAAGTTGTATTTTTTTGAGTTACTTTTATGTGTCAAATTAGTTCATTTCTCTTTAAAAATGTCTATCACTATTTAATGTTTGTTATCAATGATATAATGAATAGAAATGTAAGAAAATCTGATTTTACTGATAAAGGTTAAATATTTGTTATAAATATTTCTTGAAATTTTTCTTTTTTCTCAATTTAATTTAATAAAATTTTTTTCTTAAGCATGATCATCTGCTTTAGGTGTCCTTAATTTGTGATGTTTGCTTTACTGTGTGCCGTGATGTTTATTATTAACTTTTCTTCTAAATAGTTTGGATTTAAACTTTGGGTGAATAACAAAGCTGTTAAATAATATTTAATTCTTTATTTAGAAATACTACTCTCATATAATAAGCATGCACTGTAGAAATTATGACTCAAAAATTTTTAGATCTATATATTTTTTATTTTTAATAAAAATCATGTTAATTTTAATTTACTTAAAATAACTGAATGTTTTTACCAATAGAGATCTTAGAAAAACATGCTATTAATATCCTGATACCTATGTACCAGGATAACTTAATTGATACATTTCTGATAATGATTAACAACAGAAAATTTTTTAATTTACTTTCATGTATTGAAATTAAGCTTAAGTATTTATGTATCAAGTTATATTTTTTCCTACTTATTGTTTTAATCTCATTTTTTTACATTTGAGAATTTCTAAAGATTATTAAAAAAATGAAAAGCTAACAAGCTAATAATAATTTTTCAATCTATTCAAATAATAGATTTTTGTAAAATTAGATTATAAATAAAGATCTGAATATTGTGTCTTATAGAAAGAAAAATAAATTGAATGTAAATATTGTTAATTTTAAACATATATTTCTTCATCAAAAAAGTATCTGAATTTTTAGAATATATAATGTTATTTGCACTACATAATATTTAATTTCCTATTATGTAAAAATATATCTATAGAAATGGTTATTAAAATTTTACGCAGTGAAAAATAATTAGAGAAGAAATTACAATTTGTATGTTACCTTTTCAAAGGATTGCTGACAAACTCTGTATTAATTGAGTTATTAAAAAACGTGACTAAAATATCATTGAGGCCAACAAAAAAATACAGCAAAAATATGGTATGGTGAAATTCAATATTAAATTCTGGAGACAAATTAAAAACTATATTTTAAATTTGTAATCATATTTTTACTTTTCTGAAAATAATTACAAGTAATTTTTTTAAAAAATTATAAAAATAATGATATTGGATTAACTACTATTCAAAATTTTTAACTTCATTACAAGTTTTGAAATTTCTTTTATTCTTTTTCATCTTTCTTGATAACATTCATTTTCAAAGAATATATTTGAATAAACTCAAAAAGTGAAAATGTTGAATCCTTTTCTTATCTTTGGTATTCTAAAATTGAAATTTAATTGTTGGCCTAAGATATACCTACATAAATGCATTTTTACATATTATATACATTAAACCAATTACAAATTATATCTTTCCCACTTGTTTAACATGGAGAGAAGATTATTAGACTTTTAGAGGAAAGTCTTAAAAATTACTTCTTGTGATCACAAATGTATAATTATTATATTTTTTATACCAGTTAACTGATATCTTCAGTTAATTTTCAGAATTTCCCCTTCATTTCAATATTTGTTTTTAAATTAAAAATCCTTAGTTTCAAGTCGAAATATTTTATTAAGAATTTTCGTTTGAAATTACTCTATTTTTTATTTTGAGTAATTCAAATGCTTGAATATATGTATTTTCAAAAATTATTTTTCTATTTATATTGTATTTAAAAATTAAGAATTATTGATAAATTTTAGGAACTTGAGTTATAATTAGTTATTGCTGTAAAGTAGAATTTGTAAAAAAAAAAGTCCTTGTTTATATTGTATAAAAATTAAAATAGATGTATATCTATTATGTATATACTTTCCGTTCTTTGTATTATAGCAAAGAAAAATTTGACTATCATAATTTGTCTTTTTGTTTCATTTATAATGGAAATTCTTTATTTTGAAAAGATTAAATCCCACAGAAACAATTGACAAATTATGCTTGTTGTATTTAATATTTATTTAGAAAACTGATGTGAAATTTCTTATCCAATTATTTTTATATATTAGTATTTAAAATTTGTATTATTGTTAATCATTCTTTAAAAAATAATTTCAGCTATGATTTTTGTTTATGTTTTCAGTGTTATTATCTTAGATATTCAAATAAAAGGGAATAATATCATTTCTAGTCAAAAGGTAAATTTATGCTTACCTAATAAAACTTTTGATTTGGTTTGGTCTGGATGACTAGTAGGCAGCTCATTTACTGATTTATGATGTTTGAAATGTGCCTTGTTATGTTTGAGGCTGTTTGAATAAAAATGACTGATTACAGAAAACTAAATCGAACCTTTGGTGATTGTATTTGAAACTTAAATTGTTTGTTCCTAGCTTTTTTTTTTTCTTTGACCTTAAACACAAAGTATTTATATTTGAATACTTAAGTTTGCTAAAATACTAATATATTTGATTGCTTCAAATTTTCTCTTTCATTTTTTGAAGAAGTTCTTATCAGAATTTTAATGATGTTAAATTTCTATTATAGCTATTTCAAAAGCTGAAAGTATACTGTATTATAACTAACTATTAGTCAATGTCTATCATCCAAATATATATTATATAGGAATGATCCTATAGAATTTATATTAATATATTTTATTGAAGTAGATAATTTCTGCAAAGCAAATATTTTCATAAAATATTACTACCAGAATAAGTTATTTATATTATTATATAAAAAGAGTATATAATATATTTTGATTACAGAATTGTATTATTATATATCCTTAGCAAAATATTTCAGATATCATAATTTTAATTTGAATTGTAAAGACACATAAATTGAAATATTGTACTTTTATTTTAATGTTTAAGAAATATAGTTATCTAATTCTGTAGAATTTTTTAACATTTAATTTAAGGTGACACTTAATCCCCTTATCTTTCACAGTTATTCTGATGTCTATGAAGGAAATATGAGAAATTCTTTCCTATTTTACAAAAAATATGCTATCCATGTTTTGATAAAGTAAATTAACTTATCAAATGTATGAGTACATACTGTCTATAGTTAGTGCCTTACTCTTGTTATTGCTTAGGTTTATAAATTAAAGCATTAATTAGCAAGTCATGGCTTGCAAATAAATTCTAGCTATATAGCTTAAAAATAGTTCTGATTGTAAAATATCATTTGTTATTTTTATAATTAGAGTGCAGATTTTATTTTATGTCTTATAAGTATTTGGTAATGTCAGTATTATGCTATTAGGAGAAAATAATATTGTTATTATACGTATATGTTTAAAATGTAAAAAATAAAAAATGTGTTACAATTACTATTTAGTATAAATGTAAAATAGTACATATATTTAGTAATTATGCTTGTCAGATTATTTATTCATAACATTTAGTTAAAATAAACATGTAGTTACTTGTTTAGAATATAATATTTTGAAAGATGTTTACCATAAAAAGCATTATCATGGGGTAAAAATATTTATATTGGTTATTTCTCTTTATTGAAAATATAAGTTTGATGTTATGTTAGGTTTTATCTGTTTTATTATTATTATTTTTATAGTAAAAATATCTGTGTGTAAATAAACTAGAAAATGTAATAGAGACTGCAATGCTTCCTAATTTATCTATATGAATTAAATAATTTCATTTCAGTTAGATTTGATCTGTTTTATTATTATTATTTTTATAGTAAAAATATCTGTGTGTAAATAAACTAGAAAATGTGATAAAAATTGCAATACTTGCTAATTTATCTATGTACATTAAATAATTTCATTTCAACATCCAAAAATTTGCAAATTTATTTTCATAATTCCTAGAGAAAATATTGTCTAATCAAACTGCTTATCTTAATGTAAATAAGGGACACATTAGCACAATTTGTATTATTATTAAACTGTTTTTATTAATAAATGTTGCACATGTTATATATTATATATAACCATTATTATATTAATTCATAACAATGTATTTAAAATATAATCTTTTTGACTAAAGTTATTTATTAATGAAATATTATATTAAAGTAATTAAAATTACTAATTTAAATTTGTAAAATTTTTGCTCTGAAATGAGATTTTGTATTGTCTCAAATTTAGCATTGCATTATGTAAAAATTTTCTTACAGAATTTTCAAAATTCTTACTATTTTAAGAAATTATGCTATATTTATTTAATGATGCTGTTCTGTTTGTGTATTTAGCAACTTTGCCATCAGCTTTTATTTATCAGTTTAAAGCCTAAAGCACGCTAAACTATTCTTTAAATTGCTTAATAAAAGATAAAATTATTCTGTTATTTTCTATTTTCACAAAATATTTAATTAGTTGATATAATTTTTCTTAAATAAATTATTAAAAGTTCATTATAGTTGCATTAGCATAATTTTGAGTTGATTGCAGTTTTTTAAGTTATATGCGGTATTAAATGTTCACAAATTCTGATTTACATTAAATAAAATGACAATTTTATTTTAAGATTTTATAACATTTACGTATAAAATATTATCTAAGATTTACATGCCAAAAAATCATTGTATAAATATTTTGTATGCTAATGAAATAGTATAAAAATTAATAAATTAGTTTTTTGAAGCTTTATTTTCGAAAGTTGTCAATAATTTTATGTTAAAATATGTTAATTTCAATAAGTTTATCAAAATATGAAAATAGGTTTATGTAATTTACCTACATACATAAACTTAAAAAATCATTTAATAAGTTTGTGAAAATATGTTTCCCAAATTTATCATTCAAATGTTTTCCAAAATTGTGTATGCACAGAATTCTATATAAGAATAACGTTGGAGAAGAATGTAATCACAAGAATATTTTATAAGTTTCATTGAAAAAGGATCCTTTTAAAGGAGCTATTATTTTTTATTAATAATCATAAGGGAGATTTTCATTAGATAATGAATGAAAAATCCAGTATACCAACTATATTGTATTGATTCTAGCTTAGTTTGATGTGTTTCTACAGGGGCCAGTTTTCATGTGTGGAGGTTAATGCAATTCATACTTATTATTTAAAGTGGATTTGTTATAACTACAAACATATGTTTATGAGGTAAAATTGCTAATTGCATGATTGAACACTAGAATACTAACTATTCATCTATCAGTATTCAACCATAAATTGTCAATAGAGCATCAGAATGCTAATCATTCAAATATCAATTTGGTTTATGAACTGTACATTAAAACAATAATTTGGACATTAGTGCAAACAATTGTTTGAAAACTTTTCATTTTTGATGAACAAATGAAAGTTCATCATCTCACACATTAATTTTTTTCATTAATTTTTCTACATTTAATAGATTAATTTTTAAACACGTTTTTTTTTATTTATTAATTTTTAAAAATGGACATTTTTGATTTACAGATGAAGGTTTAGTGGCTTTGATATTGAAGACTTAAATGCATACATATTGTCTTGAACCAACAAATATTAAAATTTTTATATGAACCATATTATGTAATGAAATCCTCAAAATTTTGATTTGATTTTAATAGTTTAAAACCAATTTTATAACCATTGAATCAGTGACTAAATACTTCTTGGAGGTTTGGTGATGTTAATCATTTACTTGCCAATCAAATTCTTTGTTTAATATTGCATTGATATCTTCCTTATGACAGCTATTTTATGTATACAATACCTTGCATAGTCAACTGCACTGATTGTGCTTGAGCTGCTTTCACTTTAAAAATATTTGCTTAACATTCTCTATAGAATTGAGATCATGATTGACTTGTCCAGAAGTCTCCTTTTATAGAGAATGTTTCACTAACTTCTTAACTTTTGTCTGAGCAATATATCTAATCTTTTCCTCGAACCTATTTCAATTGAAATATTGCTTAATAAATAAATAATCTTCTCATATCTTATGAGCACTTCATTATTTAACTGGTTATTATTAATTCAGATACATGTAATGCGTGGGACTTAAGCTGAGTGCTAATGTAAAATATATTCTTTAAGTGTTTGTTATTCATATGATTCGGACTTATTATTTATGAGTAATAATAATTATTTATTAGCAATAAGAGGACTACAATGTTTGCATTGAATTTTTTCATATTTATATTTCTGATTCATTGGGCACTGCACATTTTCGATAAGAGTGTTTGATTTATATTTATAATAGAAATAGTTTTTTTTTCAAGAAATAACAATTAGCTTATTCAGTTTTCTCATGAAAGGTCTTATAGTTGATAATATTGCAATATCAAATTGCTTAAATATGATGATGGCAGATATAGAGAATAGATGAAATTAATATGCTGAATTTATGCATTCTGTTGTCTTTTTTTGTATTAGAAAATATGGCATCCATAGTAATTGTACTTTCCTACAGTATTCCTTTTATTTTTCTACTGGTATTTACTAGTCAGAAAAATTTATTTGCCATTCATGTCAAATAATTTTTCTTTTAATAAAAATAATCAATTTATTGTTATAATAGTAAAGACAATGTTGTTATGTTTGTGTTATATGTATTTGTGTTAAATAGATTTATACAAAAGGAATACTTACGAATGTTTAAAAATATTATGTTATTAATTTCTCTGTACATTTAATACATAAAGTTTAATATTTTTATGCATTGAAAAATATGTAATAAATTATCTGTGATCTTACTGAATCTCATTTACAAGCTAAGCATGTGTTTATAAATATTAACTGTGATATGATGATATCATCTCCATTTTTTAAACTGAAATTCTTGGACCGTGATGTTTTACAAGTTTTGTGAAGACTTATTTATTTAAAATGTAATGATCTTTTAGGATTATTATATCTTTTTGTGTTTTGTTTTTAAATGTTTTCTTAGTTAATGATTGTATGTTTTATAGCTAATAAATTGCTATTATGTGTTGTTATTCAGTTAATTTTTTTCTGTATTTATTCACTGCATATATTGTAGATATGAATTAAAATTGATTTCAGATCTAAAATTTTGGCAAATAATCAAAAGACAATAATTTATGGATTTGTTGTTTTTAAAAAAATCTTAAAACAAAAATTTATTTAAGAAAATATTGAGTTTTTAAAAATATATTCAAAATATAATAAATATTATCTACAAGGAAACTTAAAAATTCTTAAAAATGGGAATTATAATAATAAATATAATAATAATAGTAGTAAATATAATATAGGAATAATAATAGTAAATATAATAAAATAAATTAAATAAAATAAATTAACATATTTAAAAAAAAATTTGCAATTCGGTCAAAATATTCTATTTCAATTGAATTTGTTATATAATAAATATAACACTCGTATTTAACTAATTTATATTTTAAAGGAACACATATGCATGCATATATAAGGTTTTCTTTATTATAAATGTAAACAAAACTGAAAAAATACATTAAAAATATGATGATTTTTAAATATTATATTTAAATTGTATTTAATTTAATAATAGTTCTATATAATACAATTTTAAATATTATATTTAAAAATGTATGATATAGAACTATTGTCACAAGTTAATTGTAAACTTTGTTTAAAAATTAAGTGAGTTTCTTCATTGTTTGAAACACTTTCAATTTAAAGAAAATGAATAAGTTACCTGCTGCTAATAAAAGCTTTAAATACAAGGTATTTAACATGTGCGGATTAATTTTTATCTAATATTTATTATTAAAATTTGGTTTATGTTATTTTATTGTGTATACCTGAAAAAATATCCTTTATCCATTCAAAATTATTTAATATTTTCCCCAATCAATGAGTATTCTATAGTGTCCTAATTTTTTCATATCGTAGCTGTGAATTTTCAAGAGCAGTTTTGAGGTATTTAAAATTTCATATTATCACTATCATAATTATTTTGCCCTGAAATGTTTTTCTCTCATAGAAAAGTAAATATGATTTACTTATATTGTGTCAGTTGTTAACAACTGAAGTGTAAAATCGTGCTCAATAGAACCGAACCTATAATCGAAGTCATATAGGGCAAAATTCAGCGGAATTAGTTTCCAGTACAATGTTTATGATATCCATTGTAAGAAGAATAAATAACAATTACATCTTCAACAATGATATATTTATGATAATTTTCAAAATTCCTAGAATCATTGAAAATTCCTTACCATTATTAACTCAGTAGTAAATTCATGTTGCCTTTATATTGAAGAAACATTTTTAAAAAATATCATTTTTGAAAAGAAATTTAAGCTACAGGTACAAGAATGAATACTTTGTGTGTGTTAACATTATCCGCATCATAGTTGCGGTCTTGAGTACTTTATATTTAACATTTGTGATTTTTTTTAATATGAATTAATTTAGAATTAAGCATAAAAAAATTGCTTCTAACCAACAATGAGAATTTCTACTGTACATAATTCCATTTCATTGTACTTTAAAAGCACCTTTTTTTCCTACAAGGAAACAAAAAATGAATGATGGGACATTTGTTTGAGTGAGTACTTGTTTTTAAATTTTCTTTCTCTAAAATCTCTACTAATTACATTACACAAATCATGTACACGAGTGTTTTACATGTATGTGTGTGTAATGTAATAAAACTATACAATATTTATGTAATAAAACTATACAATGTTTTACATAATATATTTTTACTGAGTTATAAGATTTAAAAGTTCAAGTTCCAACACATGTATAGTTTGTAAAAATGTATTCTTTATTATTTTTAATATATTTTATACATGCATTTAAATATATTAAATATTTTGCACCTGTTAATAAATATGTGTGTATACATTTTTATACACCCATACATTCAAACTCATCTATATATATTTGTATAAATTGAGAGAAATATCATAGAAAAAATTATTTATATTTTAGATCGTCAAAATTTCAACTTCTTCTAATAATCAAATCAAAATCAGATTCTATGAAAAGTAGCACAGGACCTTTATGATACTTTTCTTAGACTCATTTATTCATTTTTTTCTTTTTTATGAATTTTTTTGGGAGCGATTAATTTTCTTTTTCATTACATTTATTGTAACCTTTTCATTAATTGTTTTATAAACATTAAATAATTATTCATACGGTAAATTTGTTTTAATTATTTGTATAGACAATGTTCATGACTTGTTACAAGCAAGGCTCTTTATAAAGAGCCTTGTGTGTGTGTGTGCTTGTAGCAAAGTAATTAAAAAAATAATGCTTTTTAATAGAAAAATAAATTATATGTACAAGGATGAATGCATTGTATTTACTGACATTATCCACATCATAGTTGCAGTCTTGAGTATTTTATAATTTACATTCGTGATTTCTTAACATGAATTAATTTAGAAATAAATGTAAAAAAATTGTTTCCAATAAACAATGAGAGTTTCTGATATGCATGCTTTTATTTTCATTGTACTTTTTTTCAACAAGGAAACAATAAATGAGTGATAGGACAGTGAATAGTTGTTTTTAACTTTTCTTTTTCTAAAATCTATTAATTTTTGATTCAAGAATCTGATTTCATTTTTATTTATTTTTTGCTATGCTGAAAAAAAAAAATTGGAATCCATATATTTTTTTATTTTGGATATTTTCACTAATATTTTAATAACTTTTTTAAGCCAGTTTTTTATTAATATTTGACAATGTTTACAGCTAAGTTTTCTTTTTTTTTTCTAGGAATTCATTTAAATAATGAATTGTTATCAGATCTAATGCATCACAGAAGGATTTCTTTTGGAAGTGCCATTCGATTTCTAAACTAATGTATAATAAAGTTAAAATTTATTCATATTTTTCGTAACAGCTGTTTAGATTCTAGCAATTTAAATTCTATGAAATCTCTTTCAATTTTCTTTTTGGACACTTTGCCAATTGAGACTTAAAACTAAATGGTAGCGTAATTTAGTGTTTCTATGTTAACCTTTTACAGACACATTAAGATATACCTGACAGTTGAGGATTTGATTACTTATTGTCTTTGTTCCATGTTGGAAAAAAAATTAGTCTTCATGACTTTTCATCCAGTTCAACAAACTATTTCTCATGCGGTGCGATTTTCAAATGTCAGACAGATAAAAACTGTAAATCGTATTGTGTGTGGCGGGGCTTTAAAATGTAGTTTTTATTATGATAAACTCACTCTTATATAAATATATATATATTAGTACTACAGTTCAATAATAGATGGCAGCAGCATTACTCTTTTCCTTAATTAAAACTTATTTTATCAATAGAATTACTTCAAAAATTGTTTTATTATATTGTTGAAAAAAAAAGAAACTTTCATCTGAAATTTTTTTATCTATCAGACTGTGTCAGCTGCCTTGATTTTGAGAGCTTTGTATTTCTGGAAATTTTCTGCTATGAAGAATTATTTTATTATTTTGTTGAAAACAAGCTTACAGTTTTCAAAAAGATGAAACTTTAAATGTATTCTTGTAAAATAAATATAAGAAAATATGTTAAAATTACTGAGTTCTAGATTCCAATAAAAATTTTATTGTTATTTAGAACTGAAGCTGAACTTCCTCACAGACAATATACAAGGTTTTATTTTAATTGCATTTACATTAGTTATCCATAATTCACTAAACAATTTATTTCACAAATAAACCTACAAGTTTGTTATTAAATTCCTTTAAATCATTTTAATTGAAGTTGAATCTTTTATTATTTTAAATTAAATATGAAAATTGTTTAATTTAGTTTTAGTTTTTTTTATGAAATCTAGATGGCAGCATCACTTAAAACTATAATCCACTTATAACACACTGAATGCTTGGATTATACATTGAGTTTGGAGTCAGTTATTTAAAAATTAGTGTGTTTATAATTATTAAATTTTTTTGTTTGCAATTTGTGATCATATATGCTATACTCGTTTTGTTCTCAAAAATTAGATTATTTATTAAACATGTTACAGGTTAATTTTTGCTTAAGTATCAATCAATTTGCTTTGTAAGGCCATCGTTTTTATTAAAATCAAATCATACTCATGAAAACTAAATGTATTTAATTTTTTTTGTTACTTATATAACTGCTTGGTATTTCATTGTTTAAGTATTAATCAGTTCGCATTATAAAACCAAAATCATGCGTGTATTAGTTATTACAAATAAAAAATAAATGTATTTATTAAAATATGTTGCTGTGTTTAATATTTTATTATAATTATTAATGAATTCATACCATAAAGTCAACATTTCCTATATAGACGTAATTGGCCACATCTTAAAGTTAACATACTTTGAAAAAAGTGTTAAATATAATTTGGCATATATTTATACGTAGCTACCGAAATATTTTACACCAGTAAGTAATTCTTTAATTATAAGCTATTTGATATTATACAAAACTCTGTAAATTATTCAAAATACATTCGTTTGGTTGGTTGGGTTTTGTTGCACAAGGTCTAAAAAGGACAAGATGCTTCAAAAAAAAAAAAAAAAAAAAAAAAAAAAAAAAAAGATTAACAAAACCTAAGCTTAACTAAATGAAGTTTTAATAAGTATAAACTCATATAAGAATAAAACTAAAAATTCAAATTATAAAATTTAAATAAAATGAATGAAACTAATTGCTTGTAAAAAGCAAAAAGGTCTCTGTGGGGTGCTCCCCCAACAAATCAAATAAGGTTAAAAGATAGCTTTTAAGAAGGTTGTAATGGTTAAAAACTGGACATGATATTAAAATATGAAAAACAGTGAATAGTTCATCACACGTTCCCCACCACTGATTCAGTTCCCTTAGGAATAGATGTCTATGTGTGAAACTTGTGTGTCCGATACAACGACGATTCAAAGTAACAACGGCTCTTCGTAGCGATGAAACAAATAATGATGTGAGGGATAAGATAGTATGTAATTTATTGACAACCTGCATATTTTATGATTCCTACCAAAGGGAATAAATAAATGTTTTAACACCTTTTCTTACATTAGAGAGCGAAACTGATGGTAAAATTTGACTTGATGCAGTCTTCGCAGCTGCATCGGCTCTGTTATCAACACCTACGTGACTTGGTACCCAACAAAATAAAATTTTGTAACCTTTGCCAGCAAGAGATTCCAATAATCTGAAAACCCTGGACACAGCAGGTTGACTATATTAAAACTATTGCCTCTCAAAACGTCCAAAATACTCATGCTAACAATGTATGCACAAAATTGGTGACAGTCATCTGTATTCACCTGCTAAAGAGAGTGGTATATAGGTGTTGATTTAGCAGTGAAGATGGAGCAGGACGAATGGAGGCTGTAACTATAAGATGTATTATTAATAAGAATACCACAGCCAACATGTACTGCCGTCTTATATCCATCTGTGAATACAGGTTTTTATGACTGATACTGACAGCGATGAGAAGGAAACAGCTGTGGAAAGACAATAGGAGTTGTGTCAGATTTTCGATATTGAGCAAAGGAATGAATAAAAATAAGTGTCGGGTTATACCAAAGCGGATGAGCAAAGTAATCAAGTGACTCGTTTCGCAAATCCCGTAGATCAGTAAGAAACAAATATGTCTACTTGTGTGAGAAATCGTAGGATGCTCATTTGACGATCATCATATAGTCTTTTAATAGAGGCATTAGAAACCCTGGAACGTAACGGATGAGGTGTGGTTGACATGATTTTATAATAGTAATTGAGAGACAGCTGCACTCGTCGCAGGTCTAACGGTAGCTGATGACATATCATGTATAGACTCTAAACGGGTAGTGTGCGGAATGCGCCCAAACATATCCTCAAAGCAGAATGAGGAATTGTGTTTAATCTATGTAAAATAAAAGACCTAGTTCATCCGTAGACTTATAGTCAATTCTAGCTAAAATTAATGACTGGTATATTCGAAGGAGTGATGTGCGATCGCTCGCACTTCTTCTGCAGATATAAAACATGCGGAAACAAAGTTAACTTACGATCGAATATAATTCCCACAAATTTTACCTCATTGACTACAGGTATAGGAGTACTATTTATATATATTACTGGACCATTATGTAAGCTGGTTTTCATGCAGAAAAGAACGCAACTATACTGATTAGGAGAGAGAGTATGACCATTTTCAGCACACCATTTAGCTAATTTATTTACAGCAGTTTGCAATTATATCTACGTTAACCACATATTGAACCTCTAACATCATATTTACAGGTCATTAACGTACTGGATGACCAAGTGAAGTTCCATGAACAGAAGATGGGAGGTGATGTAAGATGTTATTTATATAAAAGCTGAAAAGTGTTACACTTAAAATTGATTCCTGAAGAATACCCTCCGATTGCGTAAAAGTATTAGATGTTTATTGACCATTACATACTTTAAAAACACGGGAGCACAAAAAGTTTTGCAGGAATATCAGCATACCCCTTTTGTAGGAATACCCCTGAATCCAAAATTGTATAAAGTATGAAGAATTCCAAATCACCATACATGGTCACAGGCATTCTCTATGTCAAAGGAAATGGAAACCAAATGATTTCTTCGCACGATAGCGTTGCGAATCTGGGTTTCCAAATATGTGAAATTATCAAGATTTAATCTCCCTCTTACCAGGCTTTAATTTTGGAATCACAATTGCTTCATTCCAAAGTAAAGAAAATTTATTTTCAGTCCAGAACTTATTAAACAAAAGCAAAAACTTCAATAAGGAGTCTGGACTTAAATGCTGAAGCATGTTATATCTGATTCCATCAGGTCCTAGATTGATTTGCTTGAATGCTTTAAACAGTTCTTACAACAGAAATTTGTAGTAATAAGACAAAGCTTGTTTGTGGTTAAAATAAATTAGTGTTCTCTCAACTCGACTCTTAATCATCAGGAACAAAGAATTATAATAGTCGGTGCTTGAGACACCAGCAAAAGACTCACCAAGGACATTAACGATGTCTTTAGGAGAAGAGTGTACACCAGCTCCGGTTTTTAAAACAGGAATAGAAAATTCTTTATAAATACCATTAGCTGCTTTAACTTTCTTCCATAACAGCTTACTAGATGTAGAAGATGTTTTCGAAGAAACATAGTGAGAGCAGGATTCCTTCTGACTTCGTCGATGAGCTCTGCGAGCTAATGCTTTTGTTCTTTCAAAGGCAATAAGAATCTCCGTTGTGGGGTACCTCTGAAATAACCCCCATAACTTCCTTTGTTTTTTATAAGTTTTTTTCACTGTTCCACCACGATTTGTAGTGCCTATGTGGTATAGAAGAACTTTTAAGTTCTCCTTGTATTGCTGCATCAGCTGCATTTTTTTTTGTTTCAGTGACTTTTTGAACATCATCATCAATAATGTTGTGCAGATCATAACCATTTTATCACCATAGACTGCCAATTGTGTAAATAACGTCTAACCTGCCCGACTTTACATGTAAGCAAGTAGGCGTTGTCGCACACTGCTACCTCCAGTCTGAGAAATGACAAAATGAAAATGATCGCTATTGTGCACATCGTTTCCTACTATTAAATTTAACAATGGCAGAAATGAAGGAGAACAAATGGCGAGATCG
This sequence comes from Latrodectus geometricus, assembly GCA_026290005.1. Lineage (NCBI taxonomy): Eukaryota > Metazoa > Arthropoda > Arachnida > Araneae > Theridiidae > Latrodectus > Latrodectus geometricus. The sequence goes on along the minus strand of JAPDSC010012123.1, from coordinate 38,851 downwards.
AGAGAATGAAATATTCTTGAGGGTGTGTGGAAATACGTCTTCTCGTCAGTGTTGATCAGACAAAGGCTGCTATCAGAAATAAATTTTTATATCTGACGACCACGAGAAATAGTATCATCACTTCCCCACAGAAAATTATGTCCATTAAAGTTACATAGTAACAAAAATGGAGTGGGCAGCTGATCAACTAAATCATCAAGTTCCTCTCGGCGGGTGACATCATGTGGTGGTGAATATAAACTAAAGACTGTAATCAAGCCAATTGTGTGAATTCTGACCGCCATAGCCTGTAGAGAGGTATTTAAGGGATGGACAGTGTTGGGATAATTATTGTATGTTACTATACAAACACCTCCAGACACTATACCATCGTCACCACAGTTTTTCGAAAACATTTAAGCCCACACAAAGTAATGTTATTTGTAGACTTCAGGAATGTTTCCTGAAGTGATATACATGCAGGGTAATAGGCTAACGTTAGAGACTTGATGTCATCAAGATAAGAACGCATCCCATGGCAGTTCCAAGAAACAAAGGAAGTTATTTAAATTTAAAAGCTCCTTTCTCGGATCTGGAAGGCATATCATCTGACATCTATATAATAATATGTCATCGTCCGAGGTATGAAGAGAAACTGCGTCAGTTTCCAGGGATAAGGCTTTACGAATGGATAAGGAGGACTTACAAACTTCCTCCACAGAGAAAATTTTACGTTTGAGCCTTCACACATGGCTTTTGATTTCGTTAATAGAGCGTTTTTTTTACAGAATTCATAATGGAAGATTTCGTATTTGGCATATTTTCTGGGGTAATATTGAAGAAGTAATCTCAGGATCTGTTTGTGTGCTACTGGATTTACAGATTTTCTAGGTGGCTGTTTCATAACTAACTCCAGCTTGTGGAGTTCATGATGTGACTATTCTTGTGATCTCAAGATAGGAGATTTTTTGATTAATCTTAACCGTGGACATCTCTTTTTCTAGAATCCAGTGTGGACAACTTCGAAAGTAGGTTGGGTGGTCACAATGGCAGTTGACACAGTTCTTCGTTTTGCAGTTCAAACTGTCGTGGTCGACCTCCTCGCATTGAGCGCAGGTGAGTTTGCCCCTGCAAGCTTTCTTCAAGTGTCGGAAACGCTGGCACTGAAAACTTCTGAGTGAGTTTGGAATGTACGGCCTGACGGGTAGATTCATATATGCTGCTTTAATATATAGTGGGAGATCTGGGGTCGCAAAAGTCAGACTGAGATGTTTAATTTCACTTTACTTCCCATCCCTTCTGATTTGAATGAGTTTAACTCCATAGACCTTTTGATCTTGCAAGATCTTTCAGAATTGCCGCTGTCGGCGTGTTCAACAAATCCCTAGTTGAGTTTCTTATCTGGTAATCTTAATTTCTCCACGTGAGAAATTAAGATTACCAAGAGACAAAACAGTCACTTTGAAATTAGACAAATATTGCATATTTGCAATAATGGCTTCTTGGGTATCTGATGCAACCTCCACCAGTAAATCACTACAACACATTTTCTGAGTATTTTTCACCTCTCCAACTACTCTCGGTATTCCCTTTCATATAAGAAAAGAAGAAAACATGAAAAAGTGTTCTCTTTTTTACTAATTTTAAATTTCACTAAAGTTTTGTTCAAAACTAGTTCCCGTGGGAAGATAGAGGAATTTGCTGTATTCATGTAAAATTATAAAATTTCGGTAATTCAAGTAAAATTATAAATTATATCTAACTGCACCATCGAATCCAACAAGAGGATGCAGACCGTAAGCAAATCCTATACGTTCACAGTACATCCCTGTGATGACCTCCTCCCTTTGCGAGTCATCCAGCAGATGTAACGATCGCTTGATCCATAAAGCCGATTGATGTGCTGAGGACCACAACACACCTCCCGTTTACCTGAAGCAGAGGCCAAAGCAATGTATTGGTCTTTGGGGGCCTCAATTACCAGGACCCTTGTTTCCAGGGACACGGGTCTCCACGTAGAGCAAACACGTGGGTGATTTAGCCCCAAGAGTAGCTAATAGCAACAGAGCGGCGATAGCTGCTCAAGGGGAGCCCTCAACCTCATGAGAGGCAACCATACTGAAGGAGTAAAGGAAAAAATAGTTGAAGAGAGTAAAAGAAAGGTGAAAGGTAAGAAGAGGTTAGATCACGTGGGTACCTCGGATTGTGACACCCGTATTTACTTAAAGAAAATTAATTCTCTGAGCGGCAAAATACAATCGGTCTTCTTTACATTATATTGGTTTGTAGAATCGAGTGATTATTCCCCTTATATTGCAGAGGGGTGTGGTAGAATCGATATAGGCCATCGTGAAATGTAATGATCACTCATATAGAATTTTTCATAAAATGTTTTTTATTCCACAGACATTTAAGGGAAAATACTTTTAGTGTATTTAGCTAATATTTCAAGTTAATGGATAAATTGATATATTTACATACACTAATAGCGCTAAAAAGTACATTTATAGTCAAATACACACACACACACACACACACACACACACACACACACACACACATATATATATATTTGTATTCTTCAAAGATAATTTTATTTTGATACTTACTATAATTTTAAAAATAATAATCATATTATTTATACTAAAATTTACTATAGAGTATAAATTTCATTCTATTAAATTTCAAAATAATTTAGAATTATTTTAAAGAATTGAATTTAATTTGTTTTAATTATAAAATATTTAATTTTACTAAATATTCAAAATATATAATCTAGCATTTTTTTAATATTTATAATACTAACATTTTCAAGTAAATTTGATACATACTCTATATTTAAGAAATTTTTATGTGACTTAGAATTTACATATTCAATCTCTTAAGTAGATATAAGTTCTGATAAAAAAAAATATTTAAATATATAAGAGGTCTTTAAAAGATAAATGTGTTTTTCAAAAATAGAATTTGATTCTGCGATTGCTTACATCAATATCCTTCTTATTGTACTCGAAACCCCCTTCAGAGATTCTCAATATTTAGGAGTATTGCTTCTTTTTGCTGAAATTTAATTCTCTTTGTATCTATCAAGAGGGAAAAAATCATTTGTACTGATAGCAAAAGCAATGAAATAATAATCGCTAGGAATAATAACATTTTCTATTCTAAATTACCTCATTTAAGAATACAGAATTTATTTACTAATCTCTAATCTAATTTTCGTTATACAAATAATTTCTGTAATTTTTTCAGTTGTTACACTATCATTTAAATATAATAGCATGAATAATATAAGTGCTTAACGATACCTAACTTTTAAATGTATAATTAGATTAACATTCGTGTCAATCTGTATTAACTTTTAAGTCTTATTTAATCAGGTAATTCGGATTGACAATGCAATTATATTTGATTGTTATTCAAACGATAATTTTCCAATTACATTATTCAGAAGGATTTTTTACATTCATTAAGGATGTAAAATCTTTTCTTGTTATTTGTCAACTATCGTCTGAATGTTCTACTTCCTCGAAGAGCGTACGTTCAAAAGATAAAAACTTCCGCTTTTCTTTGACAAACAAATGCTCTTGTGCCATTGTTATTTCCTTTTCCCCCCCTTGTCCACTTAAACAGCAAACAAATATCTTTGGAATAGATAACATGATCTCCGCTCAAAATGTCGGAAATGGTGGTTTTTGCGGTAGCAATTTTACTTTCAAAAGAGCCCAACTGTTTATTCTATTTTTTTCCTTCTTTTACCCTATTTCTGGTAGGGTAAAACTTTTGACCTGAACGCTTTTCTTTTGTTTCGCAAATTTGTGCAGCTTCAGTGTTATTTTCTTTTGAAATTCTTTATTTAGTTTGAAAAAAAAAATGCCTCCCTTTTTTTCTTTTTTTTCTGAAAATTGTTCCGAATCTAAGTTGAATTCATTATTGAAATAATCGTCTGCTGCGAGAAGTATTGCCACTGTCAGAATCATAAATTCTATGAAAAAAGTACAAAAGAATATATTGTTCTCATTCCAGTTACATTTCCAAAAACGTGAATAAGTTATTTCTGTGTATTTGCTATGAACGAACAAAAACTTCTCGAGTAAAGAATAAGCGACCTATTTGTAAGACGATATTTTTTATTATTGTAACCAAGACTACGTAAAGTGTGTTATAAAAATATGAAAACCACTCAACTTTTTTAGATAAAATAAATACGTTAAAGTTAACAGTTAATTTTTTAAATCAAAATAATGAAACACAAAAAAAAAAAAAAAAAAAAAAAAAAAAAAAAAAAACAAAAAAAAAAAAATGCTTATTGTTTTTTTAATTAATGAATTTGGAAAAAAAGTTACACATAGTTATGCATTTACTTTGTGTAACTGTAAATGCAGTTTTAAAGCTAATTTATATCAGATTTTATCAGAATATATATACATATAAGAAATATATGTATAAAAGTTTTTTGCGGAAGTAATATGTTTACATTCTGATTTCATGTTCATAATTTATTAAAATATAACGGCTATATTGAACTCTTTCTTTATATAAACAATATATATAGAACTTTCAAGCATTCTACACCTCAAATGATTTGCTTTTAAGTGATTAAATGTGAGGTTTCTTTCCTCATTTCCAGATGCAAGTAGCGTTTTTGGACAAAGTTGTTGTTGTTGTTGTCGTGTGCCAGCCAGGCTGGCAATATGGGGTGCGCTGCTCCACTTTTCCAACTGAACCATATTTGGTGTGGAGTCCAACTTCCTCAGTACACACATTCCATAGGGACCCGTTTATAAGGTAGGCAACCATCCACACACAAAGAAAGGACAAAGACAAGAAAGAGAGAGAGAGAGAAAGTACATCCATGCCCGAGCCAGGATTCGAACCCAGGTCCCACCATCTGTAGTCAGGTACTCTAACCACTAGACAGGTTGGGCGGCTTGGACAAAGTTAAGAAAATAATATATATGATAATATTTTTACAAGAGATTTGTGCATATCTTATTTTATTTTTTTGGAAATTACACCGCTTGGCTCTATAGTACATATAAATATAGCAAATACAAATAAAAATATTTTATTACCCGTAAATACATGTCTTTTGTAATAAATATATATTATGGTATAGACTAATGATTAAATTTGCAAGAGATTTGGTTGCTTATAGAGATGCGAAATTAGTACCCTGGTAACTACAATATACTTTTCCCGGTTAATCATATGGTCAAACGGGATATCAAAATGACAAAAACGGGTAGTCCATTCTATTTTGCTTTAAGTCTATACCACACTTTATCAACGATAGTAGTTAGAGAGAGGTGGTGGGAAAATCTCTCAAGAATTCTTTGACCAGATTTGTTAATTGGTGAGAAATGTTAAGACCATGCAGGTCAGAAATACAATCGAATACTCTATGTATCGGTGATAATCAGAACACGATGTGCAACAAGTGTTTTTTCACTATTACGTCGAAAGAAGATGTTTCACAGACTTTAAAGGTAGGGCATAACCACTAGCTTTATGATGTCAGAGATATATGGATCGCCACTTAAATCGATCTGAACTAGAGTTATGCGCGTCTTGTACCCAATGATTGCCTGATGATATCACATCTGCTGCAGGGTCCTTATGATGATATCGAATCCATCTAAGCGATGACTATTCTTTTCTAAGTTTCCAAACACCCATATGGGCATCAGAATGCTGCAAACCAATCTGGAGCTTGTCTGAATATATGCTATCGTTCCACTCCTACATCCAGATTTGTCGTTGGAAGTACCGGAGTCGCCATCTGTCTCTGTGTTGCCATTTCAAGGTAAGTCGAAATAATGGCCACCGTACTGATAATTCGTGCCCCTCCAAAACAGCGTCTCATTGTGCGATCGGATATTGGACCTGCAAAGATCATCTCTTTATGCGTGATGTAGTTGTACGATTTTGGATGGCCAAATACCACAATGTTTCAGTTCTCGCGTTTGTGCAACATACGTGAACGATTATACACATTTTCTATTTGATAGAATTTGATACACAACGTTCTTTCATCTATCAAATTCTGGAGTTTGCTGGTAAAGATTTCTTTTTTTATTAGCGTCACAAAACGGTTTCTGAGAAAAAAAAAGAAGTTAGAAAGTGATTTTTGAATGAAAATCTCCTGCACAACTTTTCAATTTTATATTTGCTTCAGAAATCTACTTTATATAATGCTTTAGATCTTATTTGTCTCACTAGCTAGCTATATCTGTATCTATCTATTTATCTATACACATACATATATATTTTACAGAGCTATTTTTTATGACAAACCATCCTATTTGTTGTTCGGAATAACACATGTCGAGGCCAACAGTAGGCCATCACTGGAATAATATATCAATGGTATAATTATCGATTTTGGAAATTTGTCTTAATACCTTGTTTATTATCTTTTTCAAAAAGTATTTTCATTTTATTTCAAAGTACAATCTTTTAGATACAGTACAAGAAATTTAATTATTTTGTTTAAATATATATATCAAAATGTATTTATTACGTCTAAATGGTAATGAATACATTTTGATACAAGTAAATGTCTGATTAGGAAAATGTCTTTGCTTGTGTATTAAGAATAAAATTAAATTCTAATTAAGAGATATTGCACATGATAACACAAATAAAAAATTTTGTTTCATTCCCCCCCCCCTAAAAAAATTCAGTGTCTAACATCACCTAAAATGCTTAAATCTACCATCTTGCATCTTAAATAATTTATTCTTTTATTATAGTGTTACGACAACAAATTATATCAAAATCTATGAATACCTATTTTACAGATTTAATATCACTAATAGAACTACAATTTTAAAATATGAGACGTTTCCAAAACCAAGTATTTATTGTTTTAGGGAGCCTATTTGTAAACAACAAACTAAGGATTTTACTCACGGTATCAATAAACCGAGTGTAAAATGGACGGATAAAAGATCACGTGCACCAGCAAGAAACCGTGCATGCATCACCCCGTTGAGAACAAAACATTTTTATCATTGGCGATACTCCGTCACCGAAATGCTACTCAGATATACTGCTGCCACTTCGGTGAAGAGTAATAAATTTTTAGCGGAAGGTGGAAGATAAGAAAGAAAAAAAAAAAAAAAAAAAAAAAAAGCAAACGATTGTAATTTTTTTTCGCCAAATTCTGGTCAAAAAATCAAAACGATCAACAAAAAGGACGGAAGGGGGAAGTAATAAAACAAGAAGCAAACAAAATTGGGATGGCCGCGAACTTTTTCGACCCCGATGACACATCCAACGCGAGATCAGGAACGAAACGACTATTTGGCTTTTCTTTGAAGAAAGCTTTTGTTTACGAAGTTTTATAAGTCATGGATTGTTCTGAATATCCGGATACAATACAGAGCTCTTTTTTGTAGTTTTTTTTCTCTATTCCATGGAGCATAGGGTTACGTTTATGATTCTGACGTCAAAAATATATTTATCATGTTCCAAAGGTCCTAAATTTGTCCGAGCCAGGCAAGCGACTTATGATTTATTTTTTGAGACATGGTCACCACATGTTTTGAGAGAAAAAAAATTTATTATTAGAAAAAATATTTTTCTACTAACTCACTAAATTGTATCAAATATTGGGCTTTACACACACACACAATTAATTTTATTATTATTGGTGTATGTCTAAATAAAATAAAATATTTTGCTTTAAATGTTAATTATATTCCGTAATATCATTTACAAATTTTTTCACGAAATTTCAAATTAATTAAGCTATACCTAAAAATATTTTAAATTTGTAAGTAGTATTTAAATTAGATAGCTTTATTCTGTAATGACGTCAAATAAGAGTTCTTAAGTGAGCTAAATATGTACAACATACTTAAATCTTAATTCTATTACAATACTGTCTATGTATATTTTAAAAGGTTATGTATAACAAATGTTACAAATAAATATTTTCCGTTATTGTAGAATATAAAATTACCTATAAAAAATGAAGCTTTAAAAAAAAAAAAAAAAACATATTTTGTTTATTTATTTATTTTAGCTTCATTATTTCTGAAAAAAGTAGAATTAAGTAAAACTGAACTTGAACTGCAGACAAAATATTCAGAAAAGTGAGCCATTTGTCATCTTATAAGACGTGATAAGAACTTAAAAATTAAGAATATACCAACAAATATATTTATCATATGTACAACTAATATAAATCGATAACAATATTTTTCCAAGTCCATCCAGTATCGTTACAGGTTTTTATCACAGACTGTACTGTATAGCATAATTTATAAAATCAAGAATGAAATAAAATAACTTCCCTTAAGCACTATTTTAATTATATTTGTCTCAGATTGTGATAATTTATTTTTGAACTAAGTGATGTAAAAGAAAATGTCTCAGATGCTTATAACTTCTTACAATCAACAAAAAGAGATTTTTCTGCTATAATATTTTTATTGATCGTATATATTTCTGAATTTCTTCAAATTCTAAAATTCAGCAACACTGAAATAAACACATTTCCAATAATAATAATAATAAACAATAATACCCACACTTGATATCAAACAATGTCACGCGAAATTTGATGCATGCAAGTGGTGACTGCAAAAAGTAGGATAATTGAATTGATCGCGGAACGAGTAACTTCAGGTATATGAAAATTCTACTCAACATTTTAGATATGGTTATACATTCGTCAAATATTTTTATGCATATTCCCTCAAGAAATTTCTGAGAAAGATGTCTTGCTAGGAAAAAAAATATTAAAAGGGGATCATTTAGCAGCGTTTTCAACATGATATTCCACTGGGAATCGTCACGAAACGCGTGCAGAACTGTTCGTTCCAACTTGATTTTTTTCCCAAGAACATAGTGGTGACATGTGGTTTTGGAAAATGTCGCTGGATCACATGTGTTTCCTTCATAAGCTATTCTTTTTTCATTCGAGGGAACTTGCAATTGTAATAAGAAAAAAATTCGAATTCCGGGTTGCCATTTAAAAATCGTTTGCATTTGTGCGACTCAATTACTGTGGGATCTCGGAATAAATAAAATAAATTCGTTCACTGGTAATAAAGAAATAATAGACAATAAAGCCACTAAAATATTTTACGTAATTAATAAAGTATTAACTTTGTTATTACAAATAAAGATGTGAGACATTTTTTTAATTAAAAAAAAAACAACTAAATAAAAAATAGTAAATCGGAAAAACGTTTTTGTTTTAGATAACTTTTAAATTACTTTTATAAAAATAAAGAAAAGAAAATTATGATGCGATAATTTCAGGTCATACTTAAACAGCGAGGAAATTATTTCAACATATTTTTGCATCAACACCTACTGTTTTTGGCGATGGCAATTTTCGATAAACTCACAACCGTTAAAACCAAATAAATGAGGATTGGAGGAATTGAAAGGATTATTTCATTTCATTGTAATATAATCAATGATTATGAAATCGTTTATAGAAGTTATCAGCCCTTTACATAAATAAAACTAAATGATGAGAAAATCATATATATTATAGATGCATTTTTTTCAATATTTTTCAGACTTATAAAAACGAACTTTTCTTTCTAACGAATGATCATAGGAAACGCGTAAACAATAAAATATTAAAGAAATTCGATAAAAACAACATTGTTTTCATTGAAATTTAATCAATAATAGCAATAGTTGTAGGTTGTATTCGTATTCTATATCAGTTGCACACAATATCTTCGAAATACATAATTTTTCGCATTTTTGCTTTTCCTTTACTGCTCGTCTATACTTCGAATATTTCACCCATTTAGCACTATAAAAGGAGAAAGTGACGGTAATTTATATAATAGGGCATTTATATAATGGGGTAGGTGTGCTACTATATAAGTTGTATTTTCTTAATTATGAAATCTAAGTGGGTGTATCTTCGTAAGTAGAAGACCTCAGATTTGGTCTCCATCCCCAGAGGTATCATTTCACATGGGAGACATAACGACGACTACATATTTAACTTACCCCAGCAGCCATTAGAAAACACAACGGATCTTCTGTTGAGTCAGGATTCGAACTCACTAACTTTCGATAACGAGAGCGAACGCCCTGAACAACCGGCCCACAGTAACCACATACAATTCATAAAATATGTTATTGCTAATTATAGACTTTATTCATAACTATTGTATGGTTCATATAATATGCTATGAAATATGATTTGAAATTTATAAAACTTCATTTGTAAGTTTTATAGTTTAGTGTTTAACAATCTGAATTATAAAACATTGGCATTACTTTTGACAATTCTTATGAAGACAGCCAAAAGAAAAAAAAAATGTAAGTTTTTTTGCGAAATATTTTTATGAAAAAACATACATATTAATAAATTTAATTTTCATTAAAAATATTTTCAATAAAAAATTTCTTGGTGAATCTTACAAAATATTTCAATAAATTATGTTAACAATATCTGACAAGAAAAAAAAAAGCTTAAATATATTTTCATTTTTGCGCCATATATACTACTAATTTTTTTTATCTCTTAATGTATATCTTTCGGATAATTAAATTTTACTATTAACATTTTTCAAAACAAAAGATAGATTTCACTACTGAGACAGAGAAAAAAAGGTTTTCGGAAGCCATTTCCGTATTTAAATCCTTTTTTCCGGTTTCTAACATCAGAACTGTTGGTTTCTAAGTAAAACTTTGTGTCATTCCCCATTATGCATTAAATTATTTTATTTGACATCAATCATTATTATATTCATTTGCTTAATTATATTAAAACTATGTGATTTATTGCAAATATTTAAACTGAAAAATAAACATAAGTGAATATTTTGAGGCCAGAAATGATGCTCGGTTACAAAAGTTTCAATTTAAAACTGTGATCTGTGAGGTCTGGCATCTAGTTATTTTCGCATAGATAGTGATGGAACACTTTAATTGCATCTTCAATTTTGAGGCTTATTTAAAATTATTAATTTTCCCATTATTAAATTAAAATTTAAATTTATATAAATATAGCAATTTTAATAAAATAAAGTTGTTTTCATATTTTAAGTAAATCTAAAGTAAAAACAGAATTGGAAGGAATATTATATATGTTAAGCAGTAGAACCTTTTTTTTTGGGGGGGGGGTCGAGAAGTAAACTTGCATAATCATTACATAAACTAGACTTTTGTGTTTTATGTAGTGTAGTGAAAAAAAAGATCAAGAATTTCAAACTAAAAATTTATCATACATGAAATCGTTTGTATTTTTAATACAGCTGCAATAAATTTCATCAATACACATTTATTGAAGGTTGAATGTTTGTATTCAGAAAATCGTATTCAAAAATAAATATAGATTGTTTTCCTCTCTTTTAGCTATATAAATATATATATTATTTTTTTTAAGCGAATAGTTTTGAATTTCTTCAGATTTTCTTCTTTCAGATTTCGAAGCATATTCGTTGCTAGGAGAAGTTTCATCGACAATGATCCGTGTTCACATGCCTAAGCGAGAAAATTCTCAAGTAGCCACTTATACAAATGAGCCATAAAAAGTCAAAATAATAAGCATTCATCTTTCACATCGAAGTATATAAATATTCATTTTTTTATAGTTCAACAATGGTCTCTTTACTAAAATATCTCTTTTGATCTCGCAAGACTCATAAAAAACTCCTTCAATTTTCTTTTCGCCTTTCAATCGCCTTTAAATAAAATCCCGGTTACATTTATGAAACTTCGCATTTCGCAGTAAAATTGCGTTGTTATTCTAGATTTCATTATTTTTCAACTTAGTACAAAATAAATATACGGCAGTTTCGAAAACAAAATATTAAATCATTAAACAACGCAGATTAAACAAGTTTTACATAAATCGGAATCATCGTTTTCAGATAAAGCGTTTCGTCTGGAAATGTTGACAGTTCATGTTCATAACAGAAGAGTTATTCACCGTCAGCGATAGAAAGAAATCGAGTGTTTTATCCCAAAACAAAAGAGCTGAATCACTTTGTCTGCCGGTTCATTTGCCTAATAGCATCGACAAGGGATCATTTAGAAAAAAGAAATGTGACACCAAACAGCGGAGCATTGACTCAAACGATTTCCTAAGAAGTGCGTCGACATCGGAACGATAGAAACGTTATCGAAATCGTCATCCAAGTATTACTTCCCCTCACATAGAGTGATAGTCAGTTCAATGGAACTCGATATCTCCATACTCGATTGTTGGGTGTTATCTCAATGTGCTAGATTTTATCCAGGATATTTAAAAAAAAATTAAATATATACATATCGTGTCTTGAGGTTTTGAATCTCGACCTTGACGGAATCAGTAATTTCACTGATTAAAAAATATTGCAGGAGGTATATTTTTTATCATGAAATTCCAGAAATATCTTTTGCAACTAGTTGATTCATGAGAAAAATAAACGATTACAGCATGTCAAATTTTATTTAGAATCACGATTATTTTTTGTGTATGTACTCGTTGAGGTTTCCAAATATTTCATTGCAAAAGATTGGCTTAACATCTAATTTCTACTGTTTGAAGGTGCACTGAATTTATCGTAATTGTAAATGACAACGCTTTCGAAAGAATTAACTTGGTTGCCAATAAATGTATGGCGTCAGGAAGTACATAAATAATTTAAATGTGACATGTAAGTTTTTTAAGGCCCCTCATTTTGTTTTATTTTTCAGGAAAGATTTTATTATGTAAAGGTCTGCATTGACAATCGCTACCATTGCGTTGGAGACTTTTTTGTGATTCAAAAGTTAATTATATTACCTCTAAATTAAAGTCTGTGGCTCGACGATTGGTGGGCCTAGGTTTACAGGTCCATATCTGTTTTCTTGAACGAAGAGTCTGAGGTGCAAATCATATGTTTCTATGTGTAGTCTTATGACTTGTGACTTGAAGGCCATAGTAACCGAATTTTTTTAAACGCTATTCTTTTGATTAGTTGGTAACGTGTTCTGTACTGGTATAATGTGACAGTGTCATATTGATCGGACCTATAACCCTCACTTAGTTATGAGCACATACCTTCTAATTGATCTATTAGTGCTTATCTCTATCAATTAATGCTGACCTCATCACTTGATTATTGTTAAAATTTGTGTGATGAAGTGAAACTGATGAATGCTTTCATTGAGACTTCGAATTGAAAGAAACAAGCATGATAACAACGATCACAAATAAAATAATTAACATGATGTTGATGATTAGAATTCCAAACATTTTTGAAAGAAGTATAAAAATAATACTCTCCATTAAATGCATTAGCAATTATATAACCTATAAAGAGAAAATGTGAGTGAAATGTCTTCTTAAAATAGGTATGTTTAAACTCCGTGCATTTGCAAGTGATTTTTAACCCGTTCTTCCAAAAATACTAACATATTAAAAAATTTCTCGTGCATTACAAAGTTAAAAAATATCTGAAACTTTAGAAATATTCACAGAATAATAATAATATAATAGTTTATATTATTTCTACAATTCACAGAATAATAGAAATAGAAATATAAAACTTTTATATTTTAATTGGTTTAAGGTTTCATGTATCTTTCCCCTAAATTAATTCTTACTTTTAATAAAGTATATAATTGTGGTAGCGTCCAGCTTTGACGTTATGTTTCATATAGTTAGATCAAAATGAGCGTATTCATCTCCGCCCCTTTAAATGATTCACAAGAAAGATCACCCCTCAGGGGGTTACGATGGAGAGAATACGCCCACAATCCAAATAAAGTTTATTTTCATGAGTGACAACGGGTGAGGGATGTGTCACTCTATTATTAATAATCCCCATCCTCTAATTAAGAAATGCATTTAATGACTTTGCGAAACGAATTTTATGACGAAGTAGTATCTCTTAGCTTTTCACACGTTCATTGATTTGAAGCGCTCCAAGTACACAGGTTTTTAAATTACGGAATGGTATTCTTATTCATCATGTGTCTTAATCAAACCGCACTTCTAATTTAAAGAAAAATGTTATACCATTGCATTATAATGTCATAATTTTTATAAAATAGTTTCAAAAAATAATATCAAACACGAAATAAGCGTTTTCCTTATTAAATACGAATCCAGGAACAAAACTGTAAATAACAGTTATGTGCTACCACTATTGTTTATTTGTTAAATGGTCAATTTTTGAAACTCATCTGGATTGATTGAGAAAACGTCGTTCTCATGGCTGGAAGGGGACGAGTTCTATACCAGACCCAATCAAAGATTCGTCGTGTTCATGACTGGAACATGCAAAACGTGTAGTGGTAGCAATTTTTTTCCATGAGTGAAGTGAGATATGGAGACGAAAGTGCCAGTTCATGAGTTGACCTCGTCACTTAATGATGGTTTAAAATTAGGAAGCAAGTGTTTAGTGTCTTTTCAGTATGCAGAAATAGGCAGCAGGAAACGTGAAACAAACAAATGGTTATTTACTACCATGAAAAGTTCCACTACAATACTATGTACATAAATACCTTACTATAATTAGATATTTCTGAAAGTAATGTATTGCAATGACACGTTTTCTGGATTCATTTTAATCTTTTTGGTTCTTGTGAAATATACAATGAAAATTGGGAAATGGTATGGATATAGACATGAACATAGAATTATTTTACATCGATACATTATTTGAAATACAAGTAATTATTACAAATGTCACAAGACTTAATATGAATATTGAAGTGATTAAACTAAACTAAACTCTGTGACACGACAACCCACCGGGAAGCCAAAATCTATAGTGCCTATATCTGTTTTCGTGACCATGACTCGGAGCGAAGCATATGTCCCAGTTAGGTGGTCAGCCTGACGGGAAACCTAGTGTTTAGTTCCCAAGCATGCTTAGTACTAAGTTTTATTGACCCACGGAAGTGATGAAAGACTGAGTAGATATGGCTCAATCCAAGAATAGAATCTTGGACCTGTGCATTAGACGAGTGAAATACTATCACTATGCTAGCGGGATTCGTTTGAGTTATTAACCGTAACAATTGTTATGAATATTTACTACAGTGATACAAAGAAAATTCAAATCAATGCATTCTATTAATCTACAGCTTCCCACAAAAATAACTTTTCCATAGCTCCCTGTATAGCTATTAGCATATATATCTTATATATCTTTCTTAACGCATTAATTTGTTTCAATCTCCAGAGAGTTTATGGAGGTAAAAAAAAAAAAAAAAAAAAAAAAAAAAACAGTAGATTTTATTACTTTTGGAAGCTATTTAGGTAGAAAACAGAGAAACCTGTTCTTATACAATGAAATTACCAATAAAATGTAGCTTGTCAATCAAGATTTTAAACTATATTATTGGCTTTCGTTTAAACGTATCACAAGTCTCATATTTATATAAATACCCTACTGATCGAGATGATCGAAAAAATTCAATGCCAATATATATCCTTACAACTAATTTCGAAATTCACGTCAAAGACATATGGATGATAAAACTAAAATCCATTTACTGATATGAAAATTTGGTAAAAGATGATGCTACCTCAAATGTTTGCATCATTATTTGAGTTCAGATTACAGTTTATGTGTCTGTAATCTGAACTCAACCTAAATAATCAATTGAGTATGTATTTAAAGATAGAGACTGCCTAATATTGTTCCCATGTGATTATAAATACAAACAAATATTGTTTTACTTATATGAGATTTTCCTGGCTTAGGATGAATATCTCAAGCGTGGATTTCCTGTTTACCACATGATTCAAAGCATGCTATTAGAAAGCAATGTTTTGGCTCTTAATTTGCGGAATATTGGTGCCAAGAGCATAAAACAAGAAAATTAGCTAAATAAGCTACCGCACATAAATCACTGAAATAATTGCTTTGTGAAGTTTTTACGGTTGTAGGGTTTGTAAAATTTCCAAAAATTTCGAAGCAGAGATCGTAAAAGAAAGTGAGTAAAACGCAAACGAGACATTTCGTAAGAAAAAATGATGTACTGGAAACTCCTGCGCCTTCCCGAAGGGCACTTTCTTGAGTCTTTTCATTTGAAATTGAAAACTATATTTGAGAGAGAGAGAGAGATGGCCTTTTTGTTTGCCGTCTCGAGGTCGAATACAGGTAAACGGTGTAAATTTGCGGAAAAGAGGTAAACGAGCTTTAAAAGGGAATCGAAGACAAAGGGAAAAAAGATCATTAAGACGAGTTAACTGCGGATCCTACGGCCTTCACAGAGGTGGAATCGTGCCGCCTCAAAAAAATAATTCTTTTTTTCGTCTGAATCTGCAGAAGCTTAGCACGAACGGATCATACATATATTTTACTTTATTCTTTATAAGATTTATATTATTTGATACGAAAACATTTTTCAGAAGCAGACAGAGAAGCGATAAATTTTATATGCGATGAAAGACAACCTAAGTAACGAACCATTTCATTATGAAGTTAGAAAGGAGCAGTACATTCCCCCCTATTTGATATTTATAAAACCGGCATTCCGTTTGATCTGAAATGGTACTGAAAGAATATAAAAAGTGTCTACCCCGTCACAAAAACGTTCTAAACGCCACTTTTATGTACTGGAGGAAATATAAGAAGAACCTAACAATAAGCAATGAAACGAAGATGATTCTCCAATGTGAATGTGATCGCACTTTGGATGCTGCGCGACAGAGATTCCGATTTCTCTAAGAATTTTAGTTTAACTATTAATTTTTTTTTCATAGAACACAATTTTTTGTGTGCCATAAATACAGTCTATATTAAAAAATTCCTAATAATGTTTATTAGGAATTTTTGTAATATTATAGGTATTTATCAAAATAATGGAAACACCTTAAATTCATAAAGAGTCCTTTATTAGTATGTGTAGAGACAATTTTGGCATACATTACAGATTGTATTCGTCTAGAAATCAATTCATACAAAAGCTGAATAGTTTTTGGAGAAATATTCTTCATGAAAATTCCATGAAAGTTCTCGGAGAGATGCCGGTGGACGATAACCATCCCGTGTTGAAAGCTTAAAAATGAATTATAACGGTTAAATTATATTGAGGCAGGATGATTGTGCCGGTCTCAGTATATAACTTCCTTATCGGGTTCATCAAATGATCAAAACATCCAAACGATTTCAACTACTCGTCCTCTTGGATCATTTTACGACTTTAAAAAAAAATCCGAGACTTACGGGATTCTAATAAAATAACCACAGATTACCAGAATTTATACATTTCTGTTTATATGAAAAAATTGGTAGCTGTTATTATATTTTAAGGTCTTGTAAGCGTTTAATGCAAAACTGAGTTTACGGGAATATTCTCTCATTTTACTCATACATTGTGAAGTCAATTACTGGCTTATGAATTCAAGTGTCTGCAAATTCCTAAAACCTTTTCAGAACTTTGAACAACCCAGAAGCATCCTCTAAATAAGATACACAATAAAGCAGAATACTTCTAAACACGATGAATTTCACACCTATGATAATGATGAACAGTTTTAAACATTAAATTAAGTAAATTAGTTTTCGAAATTCTATTTCTTCGTGCTCTTTCCTAACTAAAAAATAGACAAAAAAAAAAAAAAAAAAAAAGACTAATGCTTTTCTTTTATTTGTAGTAAAAATATTATTAAAATATTTATTTAAAAAACTTTCCTAAACTGTGATGTTAAAAATTTATTTAATTTTTTTTAATAGTTAATTTTTGCATGCATTTGATTTTGCTTAATTCAATATGAATATCATTTACAAGCGACTTTTAATTCACGTACTTTATCAATATGAATTTCGTGAAGAATATATTAAATAAGTGAAATAATTTAATTTCTTACAAAATTAAAGAGTAAAGATTTTACTTTTGAAAATATTTCTCAAGACCTTAATTTTTTAAATGTACCAGCTATAAATATCTCAGTAAACATTCTACGATAAAGCATTAATTCCTGTTTTAAAATTTTTCCTCTGTAATTTACTTATATTTATCTATAAAGAAGGCCTTTGTCTTAGTGCTTAAGCAACAAAAGAAATTCTATATGTATATAAAAACTGCATTAAATTCAGATGAATCAAAATTTATGAAAATGACTCAGTGAACTGTTTTAAGAAGTTACATTTATTTATTTTACACATTATGTTCACTAAGGGATTAGAATAAAATAAAAAATAATAAAACTGAACCGGGAAATTTAAAGTTTATTATAAACTGAAAGCGTTTTAGTTCAAATTTAACATATACCTTAAAGTTTTGACTATTTATTCAATCTACTATAAATAAACATACATTCAATAATAATTATTTGTTTTAGTTCTACAAAGTCAGCCTTCGTTAAAGTTTGGTTGTTAGTTTGTGACAGTTTAATAATATTAATATCCTTTCAAAAATTAAATCTAACATAGTATTTTAAAGTAAAATTTTGCATGAATAATTATTGTACGTATGTTACAAATATAATTACAAGTATGTTACATCTTAACATGTTCAAATTCTGCCAACTTCAATTGGGAATTTTCAATTACACATAAAATAATTTCAAAATGATTCATTAAATCAAAAATGATTTGATTTAATGAATCCTTTGTTCAATGTTTATGACAGATTATTATACGCATAAATAAATAAACTATTGTCAAAAAGCTTTAAAATAATAAATTCAGTTTTAGTATTACTAAATGTATATAAAATTCCCTAAATATACGCTGAAATTTTATAACTTAAGTATATTAAAATTGAAAAATATTTCTAAGAATTGACAAATTTTTGAATGAATTAATTTCTGCCAGAAAATATAGCTAATTGTTGAAATGATCTTTCAATCACATCGCACACAAACATTTCCGAAAAAAATTACTTTTTTTCCTGAAATATTGTATTTCAGCATTAGAAAATGATTGATTCATAAGACAAAAATCTTTATTTAAAATAAGAGGCAACAAAAGAATTCTATATTATGAATCTATTATATTTTATTAAAAATGAAATGTTTCTAGTCAAGTTACATTTATTTCTTTCCTCTGCACATCTAACAAAATTGCAAAATAATTCAAAAATTCCATTGGACATGGTCTTGAAATGTTGTAGAACGTGACCTTTACTAAAATATCGCTTGCCTTTCTACTTTATCGTCTGATTTATGGTAGAATTGAACTACGAACGTGTTTAAAATACGTCTGGCATTGTGCAGAAGCGGCAGCAAACAAAGGATACATTTCTATGATAACTTTTGAACGAAGTTCAATTGATTCTCTTTTTTTTTTTTTATTTTATCTCCCCCCTTTCTGTATCAAATGACGGAAACTCTAGCATAGGATTTTACTCAACCATATCGCTTTTGTAATGGGGTTGGGTTTTAACATTTGATTCAGCGAACCACAGTGAGGAATTTTTTTTTCCAGGAAAAATCTTGTGTTTCAAAATTTTCGATTACTTTTACAGAACTATATCCATAGCTGGTAAACGTTATGACATTATCAGCAAGGTTTTTGTTTTCGATATGATTCCTTCTATCTATCAGTGCACGGGATATGGTCTAATTTCACACTGAATTATGTGTCATAGATTTCTCAGATTAATTTACTCTCTCACATTTTCATTATCAGTTAAAATTATTTTTATCAGATTCCCTTTGGTCATACAATGTTTCATTCTCATTCTTAGTTAAAACGCTAAATAAATTGCAATAATTTTCAAATTTATTTAATATTACTTATGCGAGGTAGAAGTGCAGAGGTAAACTTGAGAGCTGTCACCTTTTCTCAGAGTAAAATTTCTGATCCATTTTGAAACTTGTAATTAACAATCTATTTCATCCTTGTTTTAGAAACTGCAGCTTTCTCTTAATTTTATTTCTTTCAAAACTTAAAACTTCTGCTTAATGTTTAGATAAGAGATTGGCCATATGGTACCTATGACGTACAAAATAATGTATTATATGATTATTGATGACACATGGTAGAAAATATTTTGAACAATTACATTTTTCCGACAATATATACAATATTAGGACTGAGGTTAATATAATATTGTTAAAAATAGTCTTTTATCATTTATGTATTTCTTAAGTACATTTATTAAAATAAGCAATATAAAAAGTAATATAATTTTCATAGTTGAATGAAAAATTACAATTTTAATACAAAACTTTTCCTTTTTTGTTATATTTAACACGCACACGCGCGCGCACAATAATAACCTGCTATTGATGTATTGTAGAGATATCCTTCATATTTTCCAGTAACTATTGCTTTCAATAATTCTAAATATTTTAGTTCTGTAAGTTCGATTACAAAAAATATCATTTTTGATAAGCTCAAAATTGAATGGGATAATCAAAAAGAATATTAATAGTAATTTTCTAATTAATAGTAATTTTCCTAATCTAAATAGATTAAAAAAAGTGTAGAAGCTTAAAAAACTTTGCACCTTTGGAAAGTTATACTTTAAATGCTTCAATGTAAATTTTGACGATCATTTTTGTCTATGGTCTAAGTATTTGTAAAGCTTAAATTGTTAGGATGTTTTTGTAGGAAGTTTTATACAAATCATGAGTAAATATATTTCATTTTGTAGCAAAGCATTTTCAATATTCAAAAAAGAGTTATTGGATCTTTTCTAGCAATTATTTTAATTTTATCATGTGAATTTTAATCACACCAGTCAGAAACATCAATATCTTTATCCATCAATTTGGAGAAACATCATTCCTTCTCACTAAGAAAGTTCTCGGTGTGTACCATGTATGGCACATACTTATTCCAGTCATTATTTCAGTTAAGCCAGGGATAATACTGTACAAGGAGAGACTCAGATTGAATGAAGATAAATCAAATTTTATCTTCATTCAATCTGAGGGCAAACCTTATGATATAAATCTCATAAAACATGTGCAAGATGCTTTGGAGAGATGCCTTGCAATCCTCTGGGGAACATCCAACAACTTAAATAGATGCTGATTAAGGAATGGGTATTTTTACCTCAACAACAGATGAACCAATTTGGTGCTGAATTTGGAGAAAAGGTAAGAAGCAAGCATTTCAGAAAGAAGGCTCATCCCATACTAAGGAACTTCCCTTGTTGGTCTTTCTCTTCGGTGGACAATCATGTGTAATGATTATAACTTTTTTTTTGCTTGATTCCACACTATATGCATTGTATTCATTTTTGCACGACTTTACTTTCGTCATCGTTTAAGTATAAAATGTTGTTTCTGATTTCTGAATTTCATGTCTATCAAATGGATTCTCCAGAAATTATGACATAAAACACCCGTTGCTTCAGTTTTGCTCACCAGTGTATTTAATAAGAACATTTTACGTTAGAGTTGATTGATTTATGAAAAAGATTTCTCTATTAATTTCAACATACTGTTTAGTAAAAACAATATGTTGAACGATGGAAATTTGTTATTCAAAATTCACATCATTGTACATCACGTACATTACATATGAAAAAAGGTGGAAGCATCATAGTGTGGAAACTGATGTCATAATGATATCGCATTCACCTGTATACCTTCCCAAATTAAATTGTAGCTACTGGGCAAAGACGAACAATATTGAAAATATCTGTAATTGGTGACTTTTAACAAATATTTTTTCACATTTCTTTCAGGTATTAGTTTTAATGTATTTGTTAATTAAAAAATTTTCTATTGTATTTTTCTAATTTCTTGAAATTAGTTCATTATTTATTTAACAAAAATATTT
Organism: Latrodectus geometricus; assembly: GCA_026290005.1. NCBI lineage: Eukaryota > Metazoa > Arthropoda > Arachnida > Araneae > Theridiidae > Latrodectus > Latrodectus geometricus. Next base: position 17,219 of record JAPDSC010012123.1, on the reverse strand, counting down.
GTAAGAAATGAAAATTTATGAGAGAGAGAGAACTGACATACGCTGTGATTACGTTAAACTTTTAAAGCAAATCTTGTTGACAAATGTATAATAGGCAATCAATAGCAAATCTTGCCTATTATACATTTGTGTTGACAAATGTATAATAGGCAAGATACATTCCATGGTTCAAAACAAAATAAAATATAGATTAGTATGATATAGACTGATATATGTGCAATTAAACGGATTATTAAGTTTATTTATTCGGTTAATTCGAGAACAAGATAAAATGGTGAAAATGGGCTTTAGGTTCCCTACTTGGAGTGTTTTCAAAACCACCGACGCCATGGCGAAAATTCTACCTACATTTCAAACTTAATTAGTGACCAATGAAAAGGCTAAAACAAAAGAGTAATTAATGAGCATGCTTCAAATTCAAATTCGCGAGTTGGCGAAGTAGGGGACCTAAAGCGCAATTTAACTGATAAAATTACCACAGAAAATTTTAAGTAAAAAAATTTAAATCTAAATGCTTCAAAAATTTTTTATTAATAACTTTTTATGTGAAAAAGTTATTAATAACTAAAAATTTTCTTACATTTCTTTTTATTGTTTATTTGAAAAAATTTAAGAAAAATTTTTACTTTTATATATGTTTACATTAATTAATATTACAGTTAGAATGAGAAATGAAGGAAATATAAAAATAGGTATAGATAAAATGCAAGTAAGCACATTTACATTAAGAAATGTGTCAATTAACAGTTCAATCAAACCTACAAATTTCTATTTAAATTTTTCTCCCAATACTTTTTAAAACTAAAAGTAGGTTACTATTCTTTTATTTAATTAATAAAATATAACTTTTAAAATAATATCAGTGATTGATGTTCTTTAATATCAAACATTTCGCCAATATTAAAAAAATCGATAAAAAAAAGCAAAATCGAATGAGGAAATAAGAACAGCATTGTGTTCAGTAACCTAAATAGTGCAAATTAATAAAATTTGTAATGAAATTTAATAAAAAATATGGCATCTGTGTTAAAAATTAAGAATCGTAATATTTGAGGAAAGGATCATTTTTAAAGAAGATATTTTTTTTTTATTTTACGAAATATTGATATTATTAGAAACAAGGATAATAAAGTCCAAAGTAATTTGAATATTTTTATAAAATCCATAAGAATTAACTAAATTTTCCCTTAATTTAATTTATGAAATTTTTTTATGTATTGTAATATACTAGAATAATATTTATAGTATATAACAATATATAAAAACTTTATAATTAATTTTAACAATAATATAATCTAATTTCTGAATAATTAAACTCATACTAATTGGAATGTTATCTGTAATTCAAATAGCTAATCAATCTTCTTTTGTTTCCTTTTTCTTACATAAATTGTTAAGAAATTAATGTTTTGTTTAGACATTCTAGTCTCAACCTTGTGTTATAATAATTAACTTTATTTTATTTCATTTCTTGATGTTGGATTCAAATTTAGAAAAAAATCATAGATTGGTATTGTATTTCATCAATTTGCTGCTTAAATTTTCTCTTGGGGTTTTCCTTAGGTCTTTATTCCAAAGCATCATGAAGAACTGGGAAAACTCCATTACAGCAATATTGACAATTACATTTTTCGTAAATTTTATCTACAATATACTTCACCATAAATTCTAAACTTAAACTAAACATAAGTTCCACATATAAAAATAATATTATTATATCTTAATTGAAATCGGAATATATCTGATTACTTCGCAGTCTCTTTTATAGACGGATATTGTCTATCTTACTGCAATAAGCATTGAAAACACTAGACACTATTATGCATTGTTAAGTATAATTATGGGTCTCTTTCCATTTATTAACAAACTATTTAAATGTTTCACCAAATTCAATTATTTATTCTTTATTATTATCATTAGACATCGCAGTGAAAAAGCATCCTTATTTAAACAGAATACAATGCATCCTATCAAAAAGAAGGAACTTAATAGTTTTTTTTTCTTTGTTTTTTAAAGTGGAATTAATACACTTTCTCAGTTAAAATATTCCCCTATACTTTCTTGTGCATGAAAAAATCATGAAGGAAGACTGCCGCTGGTGAAGCACGGGAAAACACATCCTAGTTTCTAAAACGCAACAAAAATAACAGTCTTGCTCTAATAAATACAACTCTATTTCCCTATTTCGATAATTTCGGTGACACATTCGTCACAGAGATATCGTTTGGAAATTCTCTGCTTCACCCCCTACCCTCCCTACTTATTTGCATTTTTATCTGACAGCTGAGCTGTTTAACTCAACAGGAAGCTGTTTTGAAAGAAGTAATCAATTTTTAAACTTATTGTTGCACCTAGAAAAAATTCCATTTTGCGATAATATGCGGTGGATGATGTTATTATGAAATTTTCATTGGCAAAATAACTTTCTTATGATAGTTTGATGTTTAAAATAAATAAAAATCTTTTATAAATTAAAGAATTTTTAAATATTTGAAACATTTTAACGGAAATTAGACTGATAGATAATATATGAATATTCCAGCAATAATTAAAAACAAATATTATACATCTGTTTGCAATGTATAATTCGTATAAAATATTAAAATACATTTTGTCTATGTTCGTGTATCATTATATTATTTCTCATAGCTAATTAGAAAAGTGTTGGCCACAAACAACAAGTGAGTGCGGTGGTAATTCGATTACACTAGTGGTCAAGCTAACCAACATACAGTATTTCACTATTTTGAACCAAAACTAATATCACGAAGTGGCATCTTTATCTTTAACAAATTCAGACTTTACTCTTGTTTTTTGTTGAGAAATAACGGGTAGTCGTGGTGTCATATATTCTGTTGCGGGTCATCTAAAACATTGTGCCATTGCAAATGCTAGATACCATGACTTTAAGTTCCTTTACATGATCTGTAACGGAACTTAAGATCAAATATTTCCATGGATGAATGTGTTATTAGTCCCTCATTAATTATGCATAGCCACAACATTCACTGGATCCATAAGAAATTAATTTATTTGTTAGTTCATATAATACCAAATTATTTTTAGTTCACTAAATATGTGTACTTTTATCAAATTCTCAACTATTTTCACTGTTACATGTTTGTGAATAGCAATTATTTATAACGAATTCCTTAATGATAATTTTTAATGTTAAATTTCCTATTTTTCCATGCAAAATGTAACCTAGTACTTACTTTTCCCTAATTTTTTTTCGAAACACCTTTAGACTGGTGTATTGGAGATTTCTCAAATTCGTTGCTTATTTTTTCTTCTGTTTTTTTTTTACATGATGTTATTTATTGGGGTAACTTAATTATTGTTATTCTGTGATTTAAGCAATAAATATTTTTATTTTATAAATTCTTTTGAATGAAAATTAAAAATTAGATCATTTTAAATTGCTTCTGAAATTTTATGCACAATAAATTTTAAAAAAATAATAGTTTTAAAACGTATGATGAAATTTTACAGAAAAAAGTTTGTCTTTGAAAATTTTTAGACAAAATGTAGCCAAATATTTTTTGCTGAATGTAAACTAATGATTAAATTGTGCGTGTAAAATCTACCCAAATTAAGTTTCATAAGTTTAAATATTTACTGTCAATAATGAAATATATCTTTAAAATTTAAATATAAAGTGTATATTATACTTTTTAATATATTATTATACTTACTAATATAAAGTGTATATTATACTTTCTGGTAAAAAATCTCTGTACTTACGAGTCATATATATTTTTATCCGTTTTGATAAATTTTCTTTTTTGGTATATAGAAAAATGACCATCTGTATTGTATCTCTAATTATAGAAAAAAAAATTATTAAATTATGCATGTTTTGGGACTGTGATTTATGTTCTTCCAATCATTAGGCATTCTTCATTTATATTTTTAGTTTTTGCTAACTTCAATCATTGACTTCAAATGCAGTTTTAAGGCAGTAATCACTCATTTGGAACAAATACATCCAATTTGATTCGCAGTTAGCTAAAATAGGAGAAAGATGTTTTTATGATACACATGGTCTCACTTCTGACACATTTAAAAAAATTCTTAAATTGTGGGAAATTATTAAATTAAATAGTCACATTATAACAATTCTAATAAACATGAGACGAAAACAATAACTGTCATGAAAAGAACAAAAAAACATGCGGTGGTCGAAAAGAACTAACGTATTTGGAGATAAAACTTCACAGGTCTATGTAATTAATATAATTCATAAACTTGTAGTAACACATAAAATTGGTGGCATTGAAGTTATATTTTCAAAAAGTAACTATACCCATAATTTTTTTTTTTTTTAAGCGTTGTCCAACATGCTAGATCATGATCAGACATAATAATAAGTCACGTAGTAGTAAAAAATATAATTTATACACACACACAGAAAAAATACTGAAGTGATTTTAAGAGAGAGTAGTAATATATATATAACTTTCCTCTACTTTTGAATAAAGCAATTTAGCTTTCATATTTATTATTAAAAAAGGCAACAAATATTTTCTGTTAAATTAAAAAAAATAACTAAAACAATATGATTTCCTCTTAAATTAATTTTTCAATGAAGTAATCATAAAGTTTATACATTTAATTATACATTTGAAATTCATTAATTTGAATAATAAAGTTGTTACAAGATAAGTACAGAAAATTAGAAATAATAGAGCTAGTATGAATAAAAATAGTAGGTATGAATAACCACCGCCCGAACAGGGACTCGAACCCTGGACCGTTAGGTTAAAAGCCTAACGCTCTACCGACTGAGCTATCCGGGCACGAGTGCTCAGTATTTAAAATCAGTAAAAACGTTAAACATTTTCTTTCGTGAAATGCAGAGTTGAATTTTTAAATAAATGATAAGATATCCACTAGTTTCCACACATATTCTTGGAAAATATCCAATTTACATATTTATTTATTTTTGTTAAACCTGCATTGCAAGCAGTCTGACGAAATATGTTTATTTTATTGAATAAAATACCTAATCTCAAATCTCATTATAAGGGTACGATAAAAAAAAAATGAAAGAGTTGAATTTTAAATAGTCAGAATTATCGTTTCAGAATATTTTTAGAAATTTATTTATTCTTTTTCCAGCTTAAAAGCTTATTTTTGGCGAAAGAAACTTTATTTATAATAAAAGATAAAGTATTTTTTCTAAAGCCTTATGTAAATAAGGCTTTAGAAAAAATACTTTATCTATATAAAAAAGCTTTATTAAATTAAACCTACATTTATATAATTGCAGATTAGCAATTAAATGTGTTATTTTTATATGTACTTATCATATTGATCCATGAAATTACAAACTTCGTTAACATTAAATAAAAATTACAAAATGTAGCACCTTGGGTAATAAGAAGAGAGAAAAACTACCGATAAAATTAAAGGCAAAGATGAAGTATAATCCAGCAATCCAATTACTGAATTTTTTGGCGAAGAAGAAATGTTGCCAATATGACTAATTGTGGCGTAATGACGTCATAATCTCATAATTGTGACGTTTAAATTCCTTAAAAAATTTTATGCATATAAATAATAAATTTAAATCTGATAAATAAGATGTGTAAATAAATATTTTAAAAATAGTAAGATTTTTAAAAAAGGAAATATTAATTAAAATACAAAAAAATAACAAAATGTTCTAAATTTCTTCATGACTTGAATACAAGGATTGTTAAAAATAGAATTTTCTACATAATTCTTATTATTCTTCACCTCAATGACGTAACAAGAAGCAGGTTGCCAGATAAACAAGGAAATCCGCCAAAACAATCACCAAATTCAGAAATTGGCATGATGGATTATACGGCAGCAGTGCAAAATTAAAAATCTAAAATAATATAAACATAAGTTTAAAAACTGCTATTTTTAATAACTTATTACTGTTATAAGAATATAAATTAATTGCTATCCAAGTAGTTTTAGCCAAGAACAACTATATTTAGCAATGAAAAGTGTAACTATTATTCATCGATGGGATCAAATTTATTTAAATACCCATGCATAAATTCAAAATTAACTACAGAATAGAAAAGAAATTATTATGTGTTCAAAAATTGCAAATATCTCTCTCTTTTGGTTGTTTCTAGCTAATTCTATATCTAGGTGTTTAGTGGGTAGGAGACATTGCATTCTCGGAGCAGACAAGTGCTTGTATTTCTTTCATGTTTTTTCATCAATACAACAAAAATGAATTTAACCAAAAGTATGATTCTAATGAATTTTCCATGATAGACATCATAATTCAATGGTGGAATAGTGTGGAATCGTAGATGAAGCAACTTAAAAAAAAAGTAATAAAAATTAAAAGTATGACTGCAAATGAAAAAAATCCGCATACTTTCAAGTCGTTTTGCTGGCTTGAAAATAAATATTTATGTTCTGTAATCTGCAACATTATAAAAATAAATCTCCAACAATATTGACAATGTGGAAAATATTACTTGTTATCGGCAATAGTGTGAAAAAATCAATAGCACGGTTACATTCGGTAATTTGATACGAATTTAATTTATCAATGGCTATATGAATAATAATTTTTTTTAACTTATTTAAAAATAAGTTTACTTGGCAAAGTTTTTAACTTCTTCTTTTTTTATGACAAGGATACCTTAGACATGAATTCATGCTAAAATTATTTGATTTTACTAATTTATAGATTGCTTACTTATTTTCGTTAGGATTTCTTTAGAAAAATTTATATTTCTCAATTTAAGAATTGTTGACATTTTTAAAGTTTAATTCATGTATATTTGCAACAAATTTCAAATTCAATTATTCGAAATAAGTTAAAATATGTTGTTTTTTTAATAATTTAAATTTATTATTATTGAATCATTATTAAAAATATAATAATTTTTTTTGAGAAATTACTAGCAGTTTCTTTTTATTTTGCAACAATTTTAAATCTACCAAAGTACTTTATAAATATACAAGATAAATAAATCGTCAATTTGACAGCATTTTAATGCGTTAAGAAATTAAATAGTATTTTTTAAAGTTTGACAACTTCTCTCTCATGTGTGTAATTCCGAGCTGGGATCTGTACGGTTATCCCGCTAGCTATATATATATATATATATATATATATATATATATATATATATATATATATATATATATATATATATATATCAAGGATTCGGAGTAAAAACAAGTACTCCTTAGTTTGGAGACAAAATTTAATTTCTTGTAACCCATATAGTTTAAATCCTGGAAACGCTGGTAAATTATAATGCTCTTATCCTAAAAAAAAAAAAAAAATTAAGAAAACTGTTAATTAACTTAGTTACATTAACTTTTTAAAAGAGAGAGAGATGTGATTAAGTTATATCCTTTATATTTTATGATGAAAATAAAACCCCACATAATTTAGCTTTTTTTAATTTAGCCACTAGTCTAACTTTTATGTAATAGCCATTTTGTTACTCACATCTTGGCGTCAAAAAAATCTCAAAAAAAAAAAAAAAAAAAAAAAAAAAAAAAAAAAATCAAAGGATACCCGTTTATGAACTTTTATCACTTTCAGTTTAACAGTTCATGATTCGAATCTCCCCTTAGGCTTAAAAGTCTGTCGTAGTTCGAAGTTCATGTTAAAGTGCAGGTCTAATTAGCATTGTGTTCAAAAAATAATTGCTGAGTGTTAAGGAAAAACTATCAAGTATAAGAAAATAATTGTTTAAAATAAAATTAAAAGTGTTACTTTTCAAATGATAAAATACTAATTTTAGTTATCAAGATCTCTGAAATAAAAGTTTTATTCTGTTTAATATAATAATTTACATCTCTCAATAACAACAATATTTTGATGCATTATATTATTTAATAAAAACAACACGAAAAAATGTTTTATTTGCTAAACATTTTATCGTGTCACGTTTAATTAAACATGTATAATATATATAGTAAAATGTTTTATTTCTTTAGATACATTAATACTGGTTATTGTTCAAAAAACTGGTTATAAAAATTTTTATATTTGACCTAAAATTAAGGAATTTTTGCGGGAAATTTCAATTTAGCAAAAATTGAAACTTTCATAACAGCCTATAAGAAAACAGAATATAAAAAATGAATTCAAATTCTAAATACATTTTACAATGACAAGCGTAAAAGAAAGAATTCTTTTCGTATATAAGTTTTTTACATAGTTTAAACGGTTTGTCGACGTAATCTACCAGAAGGAAAATTAAAACTTAAAATTTCATGTAAACATCTATTAACAAACTTTTTGATAATTAAGTGATATATATTGTTTCTACTATTACGGAAAGATATAATACAAAATTGTTGCTATATTTATGAAATATTTTATTGTTGTCTCATTTGCATAAATTAATTTAGGGAAATTAAGTATTATCTCTACCCAATGTATGCATTGGATTTTTGAAACCAGTTCTTAAATCATATTTCAATAAGACGTTAATATCAATTAATGCAATTATATTATTTACATAGAATTATTGTTCGCTGTAGTAATACAATACTGCAGCAATAGGAAAATAAATTGCGGCAGGAAGAACGATGTAATCAGTTTAAAATAACCTAAATTCTTCCTTCCTCTAACATAATTTTCTGTAACGATGGGAAAAAAATGAGGTTAACAGGAATCAATATAAAAACCTATAGAATATACGAGAAAATCCTTGCACTATTCGAATGATTATGCACTTAATCTCGCTTCAATGATCACGACCAATCAATCTATCAATTGATTCAACTACCAAATAGATGACATCATTCTGATTGAAGTAAAAGATATTGAAAGTTAATCGCAGGGATCGTGAAAATCGGATTATATTCTTCAATAATGCGGATTGTTCTAAATTTATTGTTTTCATAAACAGCTTAATGGCGACTGAAATGTTATTGTTTATAATTGTATTAAATATGTGTATCTGGTTAAAAAAAAAAAAAAAAGTGTGCATCCTGATTTAAGACTGGTAAAAGTAAAGATATTGTAGTGAAATATTAAAATTAAAAAATATATATTCAACATTGTTAGGGTTAGAAATTTATTATGGTTATGGACCCCTTTTACTTAACACGAGAAGTACCAAAAGAATTCTTTTATATTTTATCACTGAAATTCTTATATTTCACAGGAAAAAAAATTTAAGTTGCTTCATATTATTTTGTATTTTTATCTGTTGAAAGAGACATATACTGTAGTTTACTTAACGATTTGAAATAATGTACTTATATCATTTATATAACATTTTTGTTACACTGTAATATGTCAAATTTTGGGACTCAAGAAGTATACCGAATTTCTGTACACTCCTACTGTACTATAATTCATGCCTTGCATAGTACTTTAAAACTGCAAATTATTGATATTTGATGGGAATTTTATTTCCTTTCGTTAAGCATTAGAAAATGTCGCACATATTTACTTCATACAAAAATTATTTTGTTTTTAATTGGTGTCTTACTTTCATTCCATCTTCATAAAACATAGCCTTAATAACAAAGAAATGAAGTGGACATTTAATGAATTACCCCTTTCCATTAAATTAAACTATTATCTATTTTTATTAAATTATCGATCGAATGAATATCAGATCAACAAAGAGTTAACAGTTACCATAAAACACTTGTCTGATAAAGATTTCATTGTTATGATCAGAAAATAGCAAATTCAATACTGGTGGAAACAAAATATATCCTTATGATCACGGATATAGTTGTAACGGGTCGTAATCAACCACAGATTAATATAGTAAGGAAATTTTTATCACACTTAAAATGTAATTTCATCTGTATATTACTTACATTAGCAATGAAATACTGATGCAAATAGCCAAATAAAAATATCATAGTGTGATTACTATACTTCTAAGATTTATTCTTTGTAAGTCTACAAACTGATAATTTAGCGCTTTTTACAAGTGTCAAATTATTTTGATCTTTAATATCCACTTGTACAAAATCTCATTTTAACAACTATTTGTGCTTTATTGGTGTTTTGGGCTTACTTTTTGGCGTTGTGACGGAGCATGCAGTTGAAAGCCAGTAGTGCGAACTTATCCACTGTTGAATACAAATGAGTGTCATAGTCTGGATAATCAACGTAAGCCACGTCTAGTTCCATCCTTTGCAATATGTGAATATGGCTCTAAAAAGTTTTCTTGTAAGAGAAAGATACAATCGATATTGAAATGCTTTTAAATAAATGTTTCTCGAAAAGCCTTTGGCTATGTAGTAACACTAAACACAACCAGTCCGTAGTTAACCGTGGTGTATTGGAGAATGGAAGATCACAGATGCAATGAAAGGTGCATGTTGCACTTTAGCATTTACATCCGGTGGGTGCTTGGTAGTTCCATCTTGGGACTTGTTAATGAGGCTCATCATAAGAAAAGATTTTTCTCGAAAGCAATGCTGTGGAGCGTCTTCAAGTACCACACAAAAACCTTCAACTATTTGGTTTCCGTTTACTTCGAGAATTCATTTTACATATTTTTCAAAAATATTCTCCTATTTTCTGATAAACTTCTAAAGAATGCAACATATCTATAATTTATCCAACAAAAAAAAAAAAAAAAAATCGTCAGTTAACTTCTAGACAAAGCAGAGATATTTGAATGCCATGCAACATCGAAACGGAGTTGTGAATATTTATACTCTGAAAACACTGAATAGAAAATATCTTATCACGAAAATACAATGGGATTTATTAGTACCCAGAGAATATCAACCAAGAATTCTTGAATGATAACTTTATTATTTTCAGACAATTTCGAAATAAAAGAAATATCATTTTCACTAATATACTGAATTTTATCCAATTTTATAATACATATCGTAATTTTTTTGGCATTCGGTAATTATAATATGAATTTAACCACTCCCTTCTTCCATAATAATTAAAAAATCAATAAAAGCTTTTTAATCAACTCATATTTTGTGCAAAAATATTTCCCATGATATCTTTCGTGAATACTCTTGACTACACTTTTAATATATCATCTATCTAAAAGTTATTATATAGTTAGATGCTGTATAATTCTTTGTTTTGTGAAAGCTATTTTTAATCAAAGAAAAAATAATAGTAAATTTTCACATTTTTTTTTACCACAGGATTAGAAGAAAATTTCATCTTTTAAAAGTTCTGAAGAAACATATAAGATAATCGATTTCACAAAATTCCCTACAATTCTACAGTAACAATTTTGTTACAGTAGGCTCTACACAGCATGGCTTGACGCCTTTTGTATCACAATCGAACATAAACACAAAAGATGAACTAATAAAATGATACCACTAAAATTTAAATTCTAAAATACATCTTACGTAGAATATTTACTACAACATTGCGTGAGAAAAAGTAGAAATAATTAGATTATTGCAAAACAATATAGGTAAAGTAATTTGGCAACTGCTTGCTAAAGAAACTGCTATTTGTTCTAACAGAAAAAAGAACAAAATTCTTCGTGATATTAAGGGATTAGTTTCTTTGGAAGTTTTAAATTATATGCCAGAAAGTCATCACAATGCATAGATATTTCTGCAATTTTCGGGACTTTTTATTCAAAATCTAAGCATACCTGGCAATTATTGAATAACATGAGATTAATGAAACAATTCTAATTCTAAAATAAGCTATGTATGCAAATGAATTAAATAACGATACAAACTTTCATATACTTCAATCTAAATTAAAAATATATGAACATTACATGTTCACATTAGCGATTGTAGTCAGCGTTTTAAATATCTTATTTAGGTTTATAATGGAATATTCAGATGAACAAGCAATATTCAATTAATTGTTATAATTATAGTTGAAATCCTGACGATCATATAAATTACAAGTCATTTATATTGAAACCTCGTTCCATTTTCTTCAGTCTAAGTTGAAACTTTATGAATATTATATTTACAAAACATTTTCGATAGTTTATTTGATTTATGATGAAATTTCATCCTACTGAGCGAACAATATGGACTTCTTGATGACAACATGAATGTTAAGATGAGTTTAGATAATACGCAACGACAACAAGCACATTTACAGACTTTTCAAAATCGTCATCGCCTTTTTTTATCTTTACAAACTTTCATTTTCTTCACTCTATATGAAAATGGTAAAGAAATAATGTGATACAAATGAAAATCAATCCATCATTAATTTCCATTTAAAACATGCAATATTCTAGAATGAAACATTGTTTGAATGAACAAGCGATATTGATTTATGTGAATGTCTCTTCCTTTCTTCAAAAAGAAATTCAATTCTGAAGGTTATTTTGATGAAACATTATTTCCGAGAGAGTATTGGAATATTCTACGCTATTCATAAATAACAAATCAATTTTTCTAACCATCCCTCCGAAACTTGAACCGAAGTTTATGCATATTTTTATGAACTCTAAAGCCGTGTAAAAGCATAGAATTGGCAAACATTTCCAAAAAATTATTAATTTTTCTCCATTTTCCTTTACGCCTTTCACTCGGGATGGGAAAAAAGTAGAATTTTATTTGAAAACAGAATTATATCTATCTATATATACTTTATCAGTTAGTGGATATTTCTTCTGAGAAAAATATGTAAGTTAATTTTTTAAATATTTTTATATAAATTTTTTTTATTATTTTAAGACAATTTAGATAACTTATAAATATTTAAAGTACTTCAATGACTTATAAAAAAATATGCAGGCTAAAAATAAACTAAATTTTGTGAATTTTATTGTTTGTTTAAAGTGTTTGCTATTTTTTCCCCTGTTCTCTGCAATATTTAGGAATTTTGTAAATATGAAGATGAAAAATTGAGTCAGAAATAAATGTATTTCTTTTCACATCAAACAATTTATAACATAAAAGACAGTAAACGCTCTTTTAATCCTTTCTCTTTTAGCATGTTTAGTAGTTGCATATTCTCTTACCATTTTTTTTTCCAATAAATTGTGTCTCTAAGTTTATTGTTTTAAGTGATATTGAAAACAAATTCAATGAAACTCAATTATTGACTTAGAGCTTACTTTTATGATTTTTACGAAGCATAAATCGAGAATTGTAGTTAATTAATTAAATATGCAGACAGCAATCATTTATTATTATTGCATTACGATTTAGTGGCTTATTTTTTTATTGAGCGAAGTCATTAAAAACAGATTATTAGCTTTCTTAATTTTGAACTATCGATAAGTCAGAAATCGCATAATTTGAGTTATCACTCTTCTCTTCGAATTTCTATTGTACAGCAGCCAAGGAATATTAGAACAAAATCTTTTCCATTTATAAATTTACGAATAATTTTTGCCTGCATCGAATTCGGCACTTAGCGGAAAAATGAGAGCAATAGCTTTTCTACCCTCTAAGAAGGATGATAAAAAAAGAATTAT